>JAPFUF010000057.1:0-35550 GCA_030780645.1 Aschersonia sp. MBC 508 | reverse complement strand
CTCCTTGTTTTTTTTTCCATGCTATGCCATAACGAACGGTAAAGACCTTTCTGCGCACGCACTCATACTACATGTACATATACGCACATGGATGCGGACATGAAGGAGAAGAACGGAGGGTATTACCAGATTTTGTTGCGAATGGCTAACACTGAGCGCGCGATCGCGCGGGCGCCATGTAGTGTTTTCGAAGCCGGCTTCTTTCCCGGCGCCGTGTACCTACTCAGCACGTGGTACACCAGATTCGACATGCAGAAGCGGTACGTGGCCTTTTACACCATTGGCTGTGTGGCCGGCTCGCTGGGCGGCATTCTCGCGTTCGGCCTCGGCAAGATGGACGGGCTGGCCGGCCTGCGAGGCTGGCGGTGGATCTTCATCATCGAGGGCGTCATCTCCTGCCTCGTCGGCATCGTGTCGTACGTCTTCCTCGTCGACTTTCCCGAGGAGGCCGACCGGTCCTGGCGCTTCCTCTCCACGAGCGAGCGCGACTTCATCGTCCGCCGCGTCAACCGGGACCGCGCCGATGCCGTGACGGAGCCCTTTTCCTGGACAGCCTACCTCGAGGCCGCTACCGACGTGAAAGTCTGGGTGTTTGCCTTTATGTTTTTCTGCGTGACGACAGTCGGATACTCGATCAATTACTTTTTGCCCATTATTCTCGTGGGAATGGGTCAGTCGCCTTCTCCGCTCCCATCCCTTCCCCCCTTTTCTCTTTTGCTTGAACCTCGGGTACTCTCTCTTCCTCTTGACTGGTTTCTTCTCCCCCTTGTCTGCTCTACCTGCTCGCGCGCGCGCGCTTGTTCTAGTGCTTTCTGACAAAGTAGAGCTGCTGTCTTTCCCGCTTTGCAAAAAAATTTAGGCTTCTCCGTCGCTGCATCGCAGTGCCTCATCGTGCCGCCGTGGATCTTCACCGGCCTGCTCATGTGGGCGCAGGCCTGGCTCAGCGACCGGTACCGGCTCCGCGGGCCCATCATCGTCTTCAACGCCATCCTCGCCCTCGTCGGCCTCGCCCTCATGGGCTTCCACCACGCGAACCCCGTCCGCTACACGGGCGTCTTCTTCGTCGTGGCCGGCGCGAGCGGCAACACGCCCCCCGTGCTCACGTACCAGGCCAACAACATCCGCGGCCACTGGAAGCGCGCCTTCTGCAGCGCCACCCTGATCGGGTTCGGAGGCATAGGCGGCATTGCCGGGGCGCTGGTCTTTCGCAGCCAGGACCAGCCAAAGTACCTGCCCGGCATCTACGCGTCCATTGCGTGCAATGTGTGTCTCTTGCTGTGCGTGGCCGGCTTGTCGCTCTGG
Organism: Aschersonia sp. MBC 508; assembly: GCA_030780645.1. Classification (NCBI taxonomy): domain Eukaryota; kingdom Fungi; phylum Ascomycota; class Sordariomycetes; order Hypocreales; family Clavicipitaceae; genus Aschersonia; species Aschersonia sp. MBC 508. Next base: position 34,248 of record JAPFUF010000057.1, on the reverse strand, counting down.
TTCCGGTTTGCGAACCAGCGAGCGCGGAGGGGGGTTGTTGTGTTGGAGGGGCTCAAGGATTTCACATACACGTATTGAGGTTTGACGAGTTGGTCGAGGTTGGCTCGCTCCATCTGATGAAAGACGCCGAATTGCGTTGCGGAGACGATTGAGGGCATTTATCAGTACCACCTGCAAGACGTTTGAAGTTATCGGGCTTGGAAGCATATTTACTGAACAAAGCATAGCACGGGGTTGGGTTGTGGTACGTAGGGGGGGTTCGTAGGGTTATTGCATTCATAGCGCCGTCAGTCAGTCAGCGGTCAGCAAGCCAGCCAGCAAGCCAGTCAGTCAGTCAGTCAGTCAGTCAGTCAGTCAGTCAGTCAGTCAGTCAGTCAGTCAGTCAGTCAGTCAGTCAGTCAGTCGTTTTTCCAAGTCAAGGCTTTTCTCTCGTCTCCCAAGCCTCCAGTAGATGACCGACCGCTCAGGCAGGTGGTAGAGTTCTGACCCTGCTCTGCAAGCAAACAGGGCCCTTTGGTCTCGAGGCCGATAGCAGAGCGACGCGAGACAGGATCGGGTCCGCCGATTCTGCAGGCTGCCGTTTCAAACTTTCGTCGGACGAATCGCGTCCTGCCCAAAAAAGCAGCCTTTCTCACGAAAGCGCTGCTTTCGCGTTGTGGGGGAAGCTGCGCATCCTGAGTGTTGCTTCTTCTCAGCATAACTGCTGCCCATCGTCTACCTGCGCCAGGGCCTGCCGGATCCGGCTTCGACACTCGGTTGATACACCGCATCTTGAGACAATTCCAATTCCAACCTCATTTTTCTTCAGCCTGACAAAGGTCTATTGCGTCTCTCGACCTCAACGACGCAAGTCTCCTGGCTCCGAAGTTTACTGAGATTGTACTTCACGCGCACGTCGCACACGGACAGTGTGGCACACGGCTGATATAGGCATCTCTCCGACAAGAGCGCTTCTTAGTAGATAGGCGGTTCTACGGGGACTTTAGCTTTCCATCACATAAGTTCATCTTAACGGTCAGTCGCATTACGCGTGTGGCGGTGCGGCCCACTTCCGCCTTCACTCTCACAGGTACGAGTGTCGCTGGCAATGATGAGATGAAGAAATGATGGGCGTTATATTGCTAGGTTCCCCCATAATTTGCTCTTTGAAATTTCATTCAACTTCATGGTCTTGAGTCAGTCGTCGGCGTCGTACTAATAATTACCTGACCGCAGGTAGATTGAGTTCTGGCAAAGCATATGCCAATAAAGGCACGTGCTCCTCAGAAGAATTTGCTCTTCACACTACCCATGACAAGGTTCCTCTTCTGCTTGTTCATGAATTTGTTGACGTCGTCTGCCCACCCTTGGCTCTGCCGTGAGAGGTTGTCCATGCCGTCATTCATAATGTTCAGTTTCTCCGTTCTCTCATTGAGCTGACGCGTCAGGTACGCTCCCCAGCCCTCCTGGGCGCCTCCAGCTGCCGCCGCAATCGGTGCCGCGCCACCTGCCGCAGCCCGCCGTTCTGCCGCTGCGGCATCCATCATTCTCTTGCTCGGCGGTCTGTCCGGTCCGCCGACCAGGAGATCCAGGTCCAGTGGTGAGACGTATTGAGTGCCCGAAATCCACTGCAAATTCGAGATTGTCGGCCGAGGCGGACACTCCAGCTTGGGGTTGATCATGGTATCTGGTGATTGTTGAAGCGCCTTGCCTGTGCCCCAAACATGAATTACGGCCATCTCGCTGGGGCCCGTCCAAGCAAAAATGTCCCCGGTTTGAGTGACAATGGCGGAGGGACTGCGACTGGCATCAATCATCGGGAGGCTTGCCTTGCCAATCTCTTTCAATCCCGGGATCGAGTACGCGCGAGCAGTTCGATCCCCAAAGAGACAGACGACGGCGAAACCCTGAAGCTCGAGTTCTGCGACGGCAGCGGCATCACAAAGAACGTCGTCGAAGCTCTTTGATGCGCCTCTTGCGTTGGCCGGTTTGAATACCCTGATCTCTGACTGCGTGACTACAATGACACTTAGCACCGAAATACACACGTTGGCTCTGCACGAGAAGCCACCTACCTGCAACAAGTGCGCCGTCTACCAGGCGGCCTTCCCGAAGAGAAGCGACCACGGCACTATCAGCAATTGCGGGTTTTCCTGAGTGGGCATGGATCGGCGACAGTGAGACGACAGGGCCATCGAAAGAGACTACACCGGCGAGCTGTGCAGAATAGCCCCCATCTGCCGACGGAAGGAGTTTGAAGGTGGCCACTTTGCCCAAGCTGGTGCCGACGAAGCAGCAGATACTCGAATACTTGTCTTCATCGAGAGTCATGACGCCAAATTCAATCACAACGGGCCACTCTTTTTGTTGCGTATCGCCAGAACTGTGGTGATCTCGCTTGAAGAAAGAGCTTCTCTTGTCTGGCTTGGCAAAATCCGTCATGGGAGCTTGGAAAAAGATTTTGGGGCCGCGCAGATCAATCAGAGTGAGGAAGCCGAGCTCCGATCCCACCGCAACAAAGCCAACGTTGGAGACTTGGATGGCAGTGATGGGGCCCTGCATCATCTCGTAGAGCACAAGCGGCTGGAGGCCCTCTTTGAGACTGGGTTCGGCTCGGCAGCTAATGTCCGTCAAGCCTTTGGGGTTGGGTTCCAGCTGCTGTGGCGGATCCCTCCCGTAAAACCTATTCGTGCCCCAGCGAAACATGATTGCCTCACCGGTGCGAGTGCCAACCGCGAATTCGCCGGTGCTGCTGGACATACTCATGACCGAGATGTCCACGTCCTCGTAGCGATCCAGCGCTCTGGCCACATCGACTTGTGCTTGCATACCATTCTCAATATCGTCAGCGTGCCCAGAGTCCCAGATTCGAATGGTGCTGTCGCCATGTGCCGCTTGGATAATTGTCCGTTCTTCGAATCTCTTCCTCGGCCGTGGAGCCTCGGCACCGCCCTTTAGTAGCGGCTCGCCCTGGTCTCGTTTCTCCATCATGGACAGCCATCTAGGCCGTTCCAAGGAGGACACGTTGATTTTGGTAATGAATGGGTGAACGAAGAATGTCGAAGGGTGCAGCTGATTGGTCGGACTGATTGGGTAGCCTGACGGAAAGGTCATTGTGATGAGCTCTCCCGAGGACAATAGGGTAATGATGGCGACGGGATCCTGTGCACCAGCAAAATGCGGTGATGATCGGGGTACGAGCACAAAGTCGATCGCCTGCGAGCCGGGGGGCAGAGACAGTGGAATCTGTCGCTTTCCTTTGAAGTAGTCAGCAAGAACCTGCCACGACGAGGTCGCATACGTTGGCGTCAACCCCAGCTCAATAAACGTGAGGTTTTTCGTCTGCGCGTTGGGGTCTTCCCCTCCGGAGAGCAATAAGCCGGTATCGTCGCAATTCTCTTTACAGCACCATGCAATCTTGGTGAATGGCTCGGACACGGATGACTTAGACTTGCTGGAACCTGGTCTGTCGACGTTCATACTCTCCAGACTTCTCGCAGCAATGACCCTCTCTTCCTTGGGGTCCCACAGCACCAAGCTGCCGTCGTCATGGGCTGTCAGAACGAATGTTCCAGAGGGATGCCAGAGGGCGTGTGTCAGTCTGGGTCTGCGCGGCGTGTCAACGCCGACACCGTTGCCGCCAGGGGCGCCCGGAGGGAGGTTGTACTGGAAGAAGTGAACCGCTTTGTTCTGTTTGAATGAGTAGATGACGGCGCCATGCGTGTAGCCGAGGAGCAATTTGCCGACGTCTCGGGGATGCATCGACATGCACACAAGGGTCGCCGCCCGAGATGATGGATCCCTCTCGCGCCAAAAGTTTGGGAGCCGGAACGCCCGCGACAAACTGCTCCTGTCGATATCGTAGGCTACAACGTCACCGTTCTGCAACCCAAGAAACGCCCAGTCCAACATGGGATCCGTCACGAGCGAAATAACCTGGCCGGCAATGACCTGCGCGGCGACGCGCGAGCCGGTGTCCAAGTCCCAGACGCCAAGCTCATTCTTCTTGTCCACGCTCACGAGTTTGTTGGCGGTGAATTGAAGGAATTGGAACGATGTCGGTCGAGGCGGCTCGAGAACTTTCTGCACCCGACGTTGGCCAAATACATAAACTTTGCCGGGGCCAAAGTTGCTTTGGTCGGTGCCGATGGCAAGAAGCGACTGTACGGGATCGAAGCCGAAGCAGCTACGATTTTGTTGAGCGAACTCAAGTCAGTCAAGGCATGCTGGGGGGCGACCGCGACATGCGGACAACCAAGACGCACCTGATTTGGGAGTTGATGCCGTATCGGGCTTGTTCGTCCGGGGCAAACAGCTCGGGACGGATACTTGCCGACAGATCATTGTGTATGCCCGACTGTTTGCTGCGGAGGAAGGTTGACATGTTGCCTGTAATTTGCCACTACAGAGATGGCGGCAGGGCGACGCATGTCTTTTGCCGGAACAAAGGTGGCCAGTATGCCAGTCAGACTGCGCGTGTTGTTTTGGGCAAGCTGTGATGGTGGGGGGGCTTCCCTGGGCTGTGCAAGTCCCGAGTAAGCAGGGCCAGACACGTCATGCGCCTTGCCAAGCGCTTGAGTGCGGTGGTCCCATGCGGACGACGACCAAACAATCAATTCAGAGGAACAAGCCCATGTTCAACAAACACATCCCACGTGTGGGACTAGCGTCCGATTGGTCATGTTGCGCGAACAGTACCCTTTGTGAATAAGGGCCCTGGAGGCGGCTGGCGCAACCAGGCGCGTTCTTATTTCCGGCCCACGGCCATAGCGTCCATAGCGAAATGCATCTCGGCGGGGATTTGCCATTGGCGTGGCCATGTGGGCATTCGCGCGGCTTGTGATTTCGAGGATTGTGAAGGACACAAAAAGCTGCTGAAAACATATTTTCTCCTGCCTTGGGGGAAGAAAAAAAAAGATGCGCGAATCGCCTCGGCGGCCGCATAGTCGGCCAATGTCTCTCGATGAGAGGCAAAAGCCTCTTTAGGTGAAAAGGTGTCTGGATCAACCCTGAGTCGACAACGGCAAAAAAAAAAAGAAAAAAAAAGAATTCAGCGTAGTCACCACGATGAACACCGTGATGGTGGCAGGGACGGCGTTACGCCTTCGAGCATGCTCCAGCAAGGCTTATGCTACTGCGTCTGGCCCTTGACGAGTGACACGTCTACCTACAAGGCAGAGAGAGGCGCTCAGTTGTGTGCTGGTTGGCTATAGTAAGGTTCGAGTAGAGAGACCCTCCTTCGCATAGCTCACTTGCGTGGCCTGGCTGGCGGGCATGGTGTCGCGACATCGGCTGCACGCGGGTTTGCCTTTTGACCACACTGGTGATGATGAGCAGTTTGTTTGCAGAGCATATAGTCGAGCGACACTCTGCTGCTGCGTCGCGAGCCGCCAACGAAGAGGCCACTCACTACCTACCTACCTGGGTGATACGTGAAAGCCCTCGAGTTGGCCCGGGTCCCCTCAATGGCGACAATCATCGCCCGCACCGATAGGCGTATCAGTCACTTATGGTCCCGAAAGCTTGATAGCCCGCGTTCCACGTAATCTTGTACCGCTTGTGGCTGTCTCCGGAAGCTCTCGTTGTAGGCAACTCAGACGAGTCAACGGCCAAGGCTTTGGCCCATGTGCGTCGATGATTGGCTGCATTTGGACTTGACGAAACTGCGCACTGGGCTTGGATATATATTTTTTTTTTTTGGCCGCGTGATGGATGCAGTCGGTCGCCGAGGTACGCCCAGGCCGTTTCGTTTTCTTTATTTCTTTTCCTTTTCCTCTCTGAACCTTCTCTGGCCCCTTCTCCTCGCCTCTTACTTCCCTCCGTGGTAACCGGTTTGGCCATTACACGTCCTGACTCCGCGACTGCAACAGAAGCCAGGGTGTTGCCGACGCTGCGACGTCAACTGGAACTTTTCCGGCGACGACTCGCGCTCAGGGCAGGTGACAACCACTTTCTGCCTTTCCATCGGGCCCTTCCAATGGACGAGAAGCCCATGATCTAGGGGCCAGAGGTACGCAAGCCTCATTTTCTCAGTGCCGGGCCCTCCAACGAGCGCTTTCGAGGTTCGTTCCTGTTTCCCTCGCCCTCCCTCCAATAAAGCACCCCGTCCTGCCCCCTCTCTTCCTGCTGAATGAATACTGCCGCTCCCCACTCGCCCTGGCACCATGTCTGATGCTCTCCCGCTTCCCCTGCCTAGGTCCACTTCTCCGCCACCTCGCTCTAGGCCTACCTCCTCACAGCGCGACTGCGCCCCGCAGACGTCACAGATCCAGCTCTGGAATCGCTCGGCCGGCTGTGTTTTCTTTCGAGGCGGTTAGCCTTCCCGATTTCCTGACAACCCTCCCCGACCAAATATTCTTTTCCATCCTCTTGATTGCAGCGAGGGTTACACAAGATAACAGACGGCCAAGCGGAATAGTTCTCTGCTCTTTTGGTTCCCGTGCTCGTGTCTTGCCATTAGACAAGTCGGTACCTCTAGGCGGTGAACCGGAGTTTGGCGCCGGGCACTGCGGTCCCAGCATATCTTATCGGCCCGCCGCTTTTGACTTCTCTCCTTCAGCTATATCAGCCAAGGGTCCCCCCCTTTTGGTGGTGGTTTCACCGCCGACGTGCATTCGACAATCCCTTCCAAGTCTCTTATCTAACATCTCGACATTGCAGCCTTCTCCAGTCCGACTGAGCTCCCGCTCTCGCCACTGACATGTCTTCGACTCCGCCCCCTGCGGCCGGCGCACCAGATGACACACAGAGTGATGGCTCGAAACTGCGAACCTTCCTGGGAATTCTAAAAAAGTAAGAGCTCATCAAAGTGTGGTCGAGCCGCGCACCGGGGCGATTGCGAGATGGCCTGTTCATTCCGCTCAGCATTGGCAGTGCTATGCAAAGCCACGAGTTGACCTGGCTAGCTGCATATTCCACGTTTCGCGCGGTTCCCAGCTTCACGATGCCTCCAAATCTGCGCAGTACACTGACCTGATGGAAACAGATTCATCGGTGTGTCTGATCTGGCTGCCGTTCGGTTTTCCCTTCCTTCGCAGCTCCTGGAGCCAACGCCGAATCTCGAGTATTGGACCTATCTCGATGCACCAAACGCCTTCGTAGCCATCGGGACCTCCAGCGATCCTCTTGATCGCATGCTCGAGGTGATCCGCTTTTGGCTCACGAAGGATCTGAAATATGCAAAGGGCAAACCTTGCAAGCCATACAACTCGTGTTTGGGGGAATTCTTTAGGGTGCGTTGAATGGCGGCCGTCTTTAGGCATCCCGAGCATGTGACGCTCAGGTGCAGACGAGGAGAGTGCTTCGCTAATGTCGAGACTTTGAATACAGTGCAACTGGGAGACTGAGGACAATGCGCCAAGAATCGAAACTGCAGAACTCACAGGCCCAGGATCGGCCTCAGGGTCCGTGTCAGGCTCAGATAAAGGATCGTTACGAAGCTTGAAATCAACGGCCAAGGGTGACAAGAACGAATCAAGCGTCTCCTTGTCGGTGCCCAAACATGGCGCTTCGACACCAGATAAGAAGCCAATCCGCGTGTCATATCTGACCGAACAAACGTCCCACCATCCGCCCGTGAGTGCGTTCCACGTCACTTGCCCAGAGAAAGGTCTTACGGCTCGTGGGTTCGACCAAATCACAGCCAAATTTACGGGCACGTCCGTCAAAGTGCTCCCTGGCGAGCACAACATGGGCATTTTCATCACCCTGGAGAAACACGGATCCGAAACTTACCAACTGACACACCCTGCTGCTCACCTCGGCGGTCTGCTGCGGGGATCCCTCAGTGTTTCTGTCAGCGAGATGGCGTACATCACTTGTCCGCAAACCAAGTTGAAAGCTATCCTCCATTACGTGGAGGAAGGTTGGCTTGGCAGAACAACAAACAAGATAGATGGTGTCGTGTTCCGCTATGATCCCGAAAACGACAACAAGACCCTGGTGCAGGATGTCCCGGACGAAGATGTGCTCGTTCGCTTGAGCGGGCCGTGGAGGGAGAAGGTCGTGTTCACGATTGGTTCCAAGCCAGTGGTAAGGTTTCCTGTCCCACGGGTTCGTGGTGGAGTCTCACTCACTGATGATGGCGTTTCTCAGAAATCCGTGCCTCCTGAGCAACAGTACACAATTATCGATGTGGCACCTCTCCACGTCGCATCCAAGATCATTCCTCCCGAAGCCCAGCAGCTCCCGAACGAATCTCTCACACTTTGGGGCGGTGTCACCAAGGCGATCCACGCGAAACAATTTTCAAAAGCCACCGAGATCAAGGTGGAGCTGGAGGAGAAGCAGCGTGAGAAGGCGCGAGAGCGGGAGAAGAAGCAGGAAACATGGCAGCCTGTCTTCTTCGAGCACGTGGTCGGCAACGGCGGGAAACCAGGACTAACAGAAAAGGGCAAGAAGGTTTTGGAGCGGGCGCAAAAGGGCGACTGGTCAATGGAGGGTATCTTGTGATTCGCGGGCCAGCCCTCGAGCCTTTTGTTTTTTTTTCTCCCGCGATGTTCTTTGTATATTCAACGCTGCATAAGTAGAAGACGGGGGGCAGGCGGCTTGTTGTTGTTTCGCGCTGGTAGAGCTTCAAAATTGGGCGCATGTCCTGAATAATTTGGATTCGTGGACTGCCCCTTCCCCTTACCGAGTAGAAAGAATGAACCAGCTTTGACGACTGCAGCGATGACCTCGCCACCATATCCATTGCAAATTGCCGTGACGTCTCGTATTGCACAGTTTTCATGTATACCTTGGAAGAATAGACATCGCCCGCCGCATCCAGATCTTGTCGCGCTTGTAGCTCGACGCAATGTACGGGATGATGCGCTTGATGTTGAGCCGCTTTAGAATGAAGTAAATCTTACGTCTGGTTGAATGTTTATGAACAGACCCATGGCCTTTTGAACCTCGTGACGTCCTATGTAGAGTGCTAGGTCTGTGTGGCCTGCAACGAGTGGGAGCAACTGCTCTTCGAGCCGTGTGGCCGCGGGATCCGGCCCGTGACACGTGACCTGCCATGTGTGCCATCGGTGCGCACTGCCCAGCAGCCTATATAGTGCTATCAAGCAGGTCTACGGGGGCCTTGTTGAATCCGTATCCTCTTACGGAGTACAGTGCGGTCTCTTGCGGCACTTGCGGCGGCCTAACAAGCGTGACGATGTAGAAAACTGAGGTGTGTGGTGGTGCTACGGGCCCGGATGCAGAGTCACCAGTACCACACAAGCTCACGGGTTCCGAGCCACGGTGGGAACGGAGGGGGGTCGTTGCGGGGGGAGGGGGCCTGTCGTGTCTGCGTTGGCGGCTGGCCCAGCATCTAAAGGCCGAAAGAAGGGTCCCCGTCCCCCCCCCCCCTTGTGGCCTGGAATGTGTAGCGCGAGCGGGGGGGGGATTATGAAGGGGAGACTCGCGCGCATGCCGCACAACTACTACTGGTGGACGTCTTGATCGACCGCTGCTGCTTCGTCGACGGGTCCATCCGCAAGATCAACAAGCAGCACCGCAACTCAAGCCCGAGGGGCGCGCCCCGGCATAGCAATCTATCGCGCGTTACTAGCAAGGGCCACTGCTCCCGGGCTCATCAAGATGCTCGCCAGCAGCCAAGGCAAGGTCGTCATGGGCCGGCGTCCTCGGACGCGAAGAGGCTATGCAGGGAACAAGCGCACGAGGTGTGTCCTCGTCGACAGCACCGACGACAGTATGATGGTGGAGGAGGAGGCGTTGTGGCATTTTTTTTCGGAGCCTTGCTGTTGATAGAAAGGAACCAAGTACCGAAACGTTCAGGTCCCCAGTCTCGTTACCGTATCACATCCCTACTGGTGAGGGACAGGGATGCGGAACATCGTTGCCCTATGATATCGCTACTTATGTACAACATTAGGAAGGTTCTGACCCACGGCATTGGCGATTTTGAAAGGCGCCTGCGTATAAATAACTGCATGTAGCAGAGCCCCTGCTGTCTACGTTTTTTTTAAAAAAAAAAATTGGAGTTTTCTTGAGTTTTTTCAAAGAACTGCGTGGGCGGCAACCTGTGCGAAATAAGAGATTTCAAGATCTTGGGGGCCGACACAATGCACGCCATGGTGAAGTTGTTGTTTGCCGTTGCGGCACTGGCAGCAACTCCCATTGCCGCTGCCGCCAACAAGACGCCACGAGTCCTATCTGGCACCTACTTTATCGAACTCGATAAAGACACTGTACGTCTCGACACCCACGCGCGAGAGTGCGAAAGATGACTTCAGTCAGATGTGACTTACAAGGAAGCGCCAGGACGTGGCTGGCTTTGCAAGAAAAGTCACCACCGAGGCCAAAGCTCGCATTCGCCGACAGATTGAATATACGCCCGAGGAGGGGAAAAGAAAAGCGGCTGGACCGTACAAGGCCGTCTCGATAGTCCTCGAGAATGCAAGCAAGATCAACGACGTTGCTTCCATGGATCATGTTGTCAAGGTATATCCCGTTGAGATGCATTTCCTGCGCGGCATTGCTCCGCCGTCGAGCGACCGACCACCACAGTGTGAAGGACCACAATCGATTGCCGGCAAAGGTCAGGCAACGCGGCGTGCGCTGCGCGAAACGGATACCACGGCATACTCTGCCCATGTCATGCTGCAAATTGACAAGCTCCACAGGAAGGGAATCACGGGCAAGGGTATCAAGATTGCCCTGATTGATACCGGTGTAAGTAGATCGATCCTGCTCGGGCATCTTTGTCAACCCCCAACCCCCAATCCTCCAAGTCCCAAGCCCAAGGCTGACAGACCACACGCAGGTAGACTATGAGCACCCGGCACTCGGGGGCTGCTTCGGTCCCGGATGCCTCTTCTCCTTTGGAACAGATCTGGTCCATGGCGAGCCTACGCCAAGGGACTGTAATGGTCACGGAACCAATGTCGCCGGCATCATCGGCAAACAACCGGACGCCCTGGGCTTCACCGGCGCAGCCCCAGGCGCCCAGCTGGGCATGTACCGCATCACCTGCAGCGGTTCGTTTGCCAGCGACGTCATGGTCGACGCCATCTACCGCGCTCTCAACGAGGGCGTCGACATCATCTCGTCATCGGCCGGGCTTCCGGGTGGGTGGCCAGATAGTCTCCTGTCGGCGGCCGCGGCGCGGGCCGTGGAGAGCGGTGTCGTGTTCGTCCAGGGCGCGGGCAACGACGGCGAAGCCGGTCTCTTTACGGTCCTGGATCCCGCCGTCGGCCACGGTGTCATTAGTGTCGGATCGGTGAGGAACCGGGTGTCTGCCGACATGGTCAATGAGGCCAAGTACACCATTGGCGACGACGGCATCGAGGTCCCCTTCCACTTTCACCCGACGATACCCTCGGATAATTTCACCGGCACCCCGATGCAGGTCTATGCCCTGCCGGTGGGCGACGACACTCATCGTGCCTGCGGACCGCTGCCTCCCGACATGCCGGATTTGAGCGACAAGCTGGTCCTGCTCCCTTTCCGTCCTGGCGAAGAGGGGCACTGCAGCTTGAGGGCGAGGATTCAATCGGTTCGTGAAATGGGGGCTGCTGCGCGTATTCTTGCCTACCAGGCACACAGCGGCTGGAACGCTAGTATTGTTTTCTTGGAAAAACTGCCAAAGGGGGTCGTCGGCGTTGGGATGCTAGGCTTCGACACGGCGATGGCGATGCTCGAGGCGTTGCAGTCTGGCCGCAACGTCCTCGTCACCGCCCACCCGCGCAAAGACGGACCTGTGGTCTATGTCGAGACGCCCCATGAGGAGAGTGCGGGAGCTGTTTCCGCCTTCAGCTCCTGGGGCCCCTCGTGGAATCTCGGTCTCAGGCCCTCCCTGACCGCGGTTGGCGAAGAAATCATGACAACGGTCGCTGGGGGTCGGAATTCTTATGGCTACACCGTCAGGGGAGGAACTTCAGCCACGGGCCCCCTCATTGCTGCCGTCGTGGCACTGATCGGCGAGGCTCGCGGTTCGCTGGATGCAGCTACCGTGGAGAGCCTCCTCGTTTCGCACTCGTATCCGCAGCTCTACCACGACGGGAAGACCTTTCTGCCCTACCTTGCCCCTGTTGCCCAGCAGGGCGGCGGTCTGGCGCGTGCCTATGACGCTGCCTATGCTACGACTCTTATCCATCCGGCGGGTCTCAGCTTCAGCGACACGGAACACAAGGCCGCCTCGCTCAACTTTACCATTAAGAATGTGGGCCAGGATGCTGTCACATACCGTCTTTCGCACGTGCCCGCTGTCACCATGTATGTCTTTGCACAGAACGGCACTCTTTCTTCGCATCCCCGCGAGCTTGGTGACGTCAAGGCTCCAGCCGCCATCACCCTCAGTGACACAATCGTCACCGTAGCCCCTGGTAATACCGCCAGCATCCGTGTATCGGCGTCAGCTCCTGATGGCCTTGACGCCAGTCGAATGCCCCTGTGGTCTGGCTGGATCGCGATCAACGGGTCTGACAGCACTTCGCTCTCTGTTCCTTATCAGGGGTTTTCCGGCTCAATTCGCAAGCACCAAGTCCTGGCACCCGATGGCGCCTCGCTCGTCTATCGAAATGTTTCCGTGCGCGAGGGCACTGGCATTGTCCTGCCGGCACCGGGCTCTGTTGAGACATCTCAACTTGTATTAAATATCAACGCAACCCTGGGAACCCCTCTGGTACGTGCCGAGGTTGTGTCTGTGAATGGCACGGCCGATGGGACAAGTACTGCCACAACATCAATCGGTCAGGTATCAGGGTTTCCTGTCCAGTGGCGCCCAAATAATAACATCCTGGAAGCCGGAACCCCAGACTTGCTTCAATTCACCCGATTTGAATGGAACGGTCAGCTCGACACAGGTGACAAGGTTCCCAAGGGCCACTACAAACTCGTCGTGCGAGCTTTGCGGATTCTTGGTAACCCTGATAATGACGATGACTGGGATATAAGTGAGTCGCCGGTGTTTGACATTATATAATTCCTACATAATACCTACCCTCGTATACGCATCCGGTTTCGTTGAGGATGAGCGTCGATGCCTGTTAGCGCGCCGCTTGGGGTTACCCGCCGCCGCACGGACTTTCAAGTACTGGTGGTGAAAATAAACGCTAAAAATGAACACCTCCCATCAGCTCTGTGCGCCCGAGGCACGCATTTCGATTAATTGTGAACTCAGTAACTCACCCTAGGTAGACTTTGTGAGTCTGTATGTGTCTACGATACATCGATCGTCTTTGATGGAAACAGTCGTCGGGGAATGTACAAATGATAGCGTGGGAAAAGGACTATGACAGGTCCATTTTCGGGAAATGGAAACAGGATAAAGTGTCGTGCCGAGATAGATGCCCACCTGGACTCAATTTCGGATGACGGAGACGTCATGAGGCAAGAACGAAGCACCACAATAGTCGAGTGTCGGCTTGATACGGGCATAGCTCAACATGGGCATGTCTGGCGTGGATAAGAACATGGGAGACCAACAGGACCGAGGACAAACTCTGTCCCGAGCAACGAACCTTTGTGATGCTGTGCGGCTTATGTATCTGCAGGCAAGCGTATTACCTGCGCAGACCTGTCACACCTGGGGGCACGCAGCTCGCGGATCTCAAGACTGCGCATTTCTGTTGGCTCTTCGCATCTCTCGCAGGGTGACATTGGCAAGCTTGCATCGATGAGGCCTTTTCTGCGACGAGTTGCACTATTTGTATCTATTTTGTACAAGTCGCTGAAAGATTTGCGAGGCGCTTTGCCGCCTGAGTTCTTCTGACACTCTGCTCCTTTCCAGCCATCATCGTGTTGATGTCATGGCTTGAACCCTTGAGCCCTTTGGATTGATCTTTGTTCGCCGCTTGATTCGCCTTCCCGGGGAGGATGAGACGGCCAGTACCTTTCCTGTGCTATACTTGAAAAAGATCTGACCTGCGCTGGCTATGCTGCTCGGCACCTGATGCATACGGTTGTGTGCTATTGAATCTCTGTCCGATGTAATATCTTCTCAATCAGATACTAGGTAAATGAGAGGCACTGGCTTGGGCGCACCGTACAAGTCGCTCGGTGCGAAGCGATCACGTACTTTGCATACCAATCAGGCAACGCCCCTGGCCCTCTCCTGTGAACAATCTTAGAGTGGAACTGTGCCAGACTGTTTGCATGATGGCATCATCCAAGCTGAGCGACTTGCTAAATATCAAGAGTTGATTATTGTTGTGGTTGTCTGGTCTCCCCAAATTTTATACACGCAGAAATCTGCTGCTAATATTACAAGACAATCGAAATCGGATGAAGACGTGCCCTTGTCGGCAAGGCCCACCCCGATCGAAAGGATTCTTATCTAACATCTCTCACACCATTTTGACCATTTGACAGGGGGTGCAGAGGATTGGTTGTAGCGGGTGTGGTGCGTAATAACCACCTCTGCGTCTGCATCTCCGTCCTTTTCTTTCACGCATCAACAAAAGCCTTGACATTGCCCAGCCACCTCAGATACTCTCTCTGCTCCTTCGCGTCCACGTAGTCGGGCACAAAGACAGCCAAAGTCTGCGTGATGCCGCGCTCTTCGAGGAATCTCTCCATGAGCACCTGCAGGTCCTCATCCAGGCTACCGAATGGCGGTCCGGGGTACACATCTGCGCGTTTCTGCGCCGAGTCGGGGCTGTCCACCTTGGCGATCTTAGCGTCCTCGTAGAAGGACATGTTTTCGACAACAATGCTGCCGTCTTGCGCAGTGGCGTCAATGTTGAGCGCGCCCGACGCCTTGCCTGGCTTTTCCACCACGATGGAGAGGTTGATGGGGGCAGCAGCGGCCGCATCCTCGTCCAGATCTTCGTCGAGCTCGTCCACGTCTTCTTCGGGAGCAGCGGCAGCGGACGATCGAGAGGAGCCTTGCTTCGAGGCCGAGTGAGGAGAGTTAGTGGCGTTGATGTCGCTGTCGAACTCTTCGTCTTCCGCGGGATCTTCGCTGAACGGGTCGTAGTTGTTGATGTCGGCGATGGAGAAGCTCACAGTAATCCTTGACAGGAAAACAAAAAAACGTTAATTATCCAGCCCCATGATTCCGTCCTGGAAGGTGTTTTGGTTGTTGTTTTCTCATGCTTACTTTTCATCGCCGAAGGAGCGCACGAGCTTGACGACTTCCTGACCAGGCGTGTCAATCAGCTCAAAGGGGCTGTTCTCCAAAAAGTCTTTGATGCTAGCGGGCTGTTGCTCCTGCGCCTTGACTTCCTCCTCCACTTGGATCTCGCTTTCCAGCTTGGCTGACAGCTCGTCGTCTGTCTCGCCGTCAGCGGCGCGGCGGCCAGCTGTTGATGAGAAGGCAGCGGCGCGATATTGGCATCGCAAGGCGCAGGACGTCTTGGCAACAGTACTGGGGCGCGTGAAGCTAGACCGCGTCGAGGCGCTGACGATGCGGGCCATGGCCCGCGGGGCGGTTCTTGCAAATGTTCGAGCGGCGAGCATTGTGATTGTGTTGTGCTGAAGATGGCAATAGTCTAAGGTGGCAGGGACGGGGGAAAAGCTCGTTTTATCCTCACGCTTTGTTTTTTTTCTTTCATAGGTCAGGAAGCTCTTTTTTTTCTGGGGACCTGCGGCCTCAGAGCGTCTCAGTATGGGTGGATGCTGTGGAACGGCGATTGTTGCACGTGATCTCGCTCCCAGCTTTACGCGTGAGTGGCTTCCGAGGATGGATGATATAGGTCAAAGAATGTCATTATCAACCGCTATAAACTACATTCGAGATGCAGAGCTCTGAACAACATCATATGATGAGCCCTGACGCACACAATGCAATCATGTTTGAAGTTTTAGCAGCTTCCGTGTGGGAATGCTTCGATCTATCTACCAACAAAGCCACCTTCCTAACACGTAGGTATGTAGGGTATTGGACCAGTTCCAAAGAGTAAATTACCTTTGTCAGCGCGCGCCAAAGATCCGAAGGAACGCCATTCGTCAATCGTTGCCAGGTGTCGTGAACCATTTAAGTCAATTTTCGCCCCTCCTCCAGAGCTCACCCATACCAGGAATGCTCAGCATCCACGAAGCGCCCTGCCGATTCGTGGGGAACGCAAGCTATTGAATGGCAGAGGCAAAGGTTGATCAAGAGTTTTGCAAGGCTGAGTCGTGTTGTGTGACATCCGTCAATCGGAGACGTCGTGCTCAGCTAATGCCTTTGGAGGGAAATTCTGCAGGCCTCACTTGGCCGGCACTTGATATTTTTATCCAGGACAAGGTTGCCAAGTAAGCCCATTCACCTTTCCAATCCTCTACCAGTCTGGCCTTTTCGGCCGACATCAAGTCCGGGAGCACTGGGCGGCATGTCAGCAGGGTTCTTACCAACGCTGGTGTTGCAGGCATGATGTTGGAACATACCGAAACCTCTCTTGTGTTCCGCCTCCAATGCAGCAATCTTCAGCTTGAGGAGGTCCTCTTTCGTACTGGCCGGGCGACCCTTCCGCCGGGCCTTCTTCAAACCATCAAACTCTTCATCATGTTGGTGAACGAATCTGCAGAGGTCAGCGGATGTCTTGACCGACGCAGCATTCATCGCATGTCGGATTGGCGCCACACTGACCTGTGGATGAATGACTGGAGAGTTTCGAGATCAAGCGGCTCATTGTTCCTTTCCGCTAAGCAGCTTTGGAAGAAAGACACTCGATCGGCTGGCCCGGCGCGCGTCAGTGGTGGTGATTCACAGCCAATGCGAAGCGGCAGATGCTCATAC
The DNA here is from genome assembly GCA_030780645.1 of Aschersonia sp. MBC 508. Classification (NCBI taxonomy): domain Eukaryota; kingdom Fungi; phylum Ascomycota; class Sordariomycetes; order Hypocreales; family Clavicipitaceae; genus Aschersonia; species Aschersonia sp. MBC 508. The sequence goes on along the minus strand of JAPFUF010000057.1, from coordinate 17,615 downwards.
AGATCGGTTGCTCTCTCTTCTCTCTTGCGGCGGCGAGCTTTTCCAGGCGCTGGTCTCGGACACTAGCCTTGTGCAGGCGCAACGAGTCTCTCGACTTTGCGTGCAGCGTGTTGACCTCGCCATTGCGCTTCTTGGCAATCTGCTTGCGTGTCTTTTGCAGTGAGCTGGGCATCTTGGGTGTGAGATGGGGTTGATGTGAGTTTCACTACCAAGGGGAAGAAAAAAAAAGGGACTATGCGGGAGGCCTTTCTCCTGCGCTTCTGCGCGGCCGAGTGGCATGGCGCCCCACTCACTTCTGTCGAATTCACCGCCATATCTGTCTTGCGCAACTCCAGACGAGAAGCTGATGCGGGTTCGAAGAAATACCTCACTGGGTCATTTCTTTAGGTCGGCTGGCTCCATCATCATCCAATTTCATAGAGCCAAGAGTTTCGCAAAATACGACGACGAAGTGCTTCGCTCGCGACAGCCACGCACGACTCCTCCCCGTGGCCCGAGCTAGGCGTGCGGGAGCTACGCCGCTTTGGACCGCCACGAGACCCAGGAGCGGACAGGGCAGGGGCAGGGGCAGGGGCAGGTGGGCGCCGCGCTGACAGGCACCGCGCATGCAAGTAAGCCGCGCCGGGCCACGTCCACTAATTAGTACAGTACATACCGTACATGCAATGTATGCCGAGCCGTCAAACGCGTCTCAGCGATGTCCTCGTCAACTTTAAAACGCTGAGGCTGGCTACCACCGCGCGTTGTCGACAAGGCAATTTCTCTGGAGATTCCAGCTTGGTCCCAGATCCCTCACACAACGCGACAACAATTTCTATTCTATTCTCACCACCGACAGAAGCTGGCTCGGCAATCTACGGCCATCGAGCGTGCCCATCGTCATGACTACTTGATACCTGGCAGCTTTTCGTCACCAGCCCAATTGTATACCTGCGTTTCTGCTAGCCGCGCATCACTCGGTACTTGTTCGTCCATGGACACTCGACGCAGCTTGCTCTTCAACTTTATGCTCTAATCGCGTACCACCAGCCTGGGAGGACTGCCTCGCTCGTGACACCTGCCGCCTTGCTCGACCTCTGGCAAGCGCGTCTGGAAATCGACAATTTGCTCTGCCGTGGGGTGGTCTGATGCACTGGTTCTCCTGCCCGTCCGCCGCCTTAACAGATCTGTCTTGTCTGCGCATCCCAGCAAAACCTTATTGTGCCGGCCTCGGCTCCGTCCTCCACGGACAGGCCACCTCGCCTCTGGCCCTGTCCTGCTCCCCATGTCTTTGGTCACTTGCTCTTGTTCGTCTTTCACACTGCCAAACAGGACACAGTTCCCAGCTTTGACCCAACGAGCTGGCCGTTCACGATGGGGGTTTCTGGTGCGTCTCTCGTGCCTGGCGACGCTTTTCCGTATCTGATTAAACTGACAATCAACAGGGCTGCTGCCGTTGCTCAAGTCCATTCAACGTCAAACAGAATTGAAAAAATGCAACGGTCAGACTCTTGGTGTCGACGCCTATGGCTGGCTGCATCGAGCGGCTTACTCATGCGCTGTTGAGCTTGGCCAAGGAAAACCGACCAGAAGGTGTTTTTACCCGTGTGTTCCGCATTTGTCCTTGTCTTTGAGGCTGACCAGGCGCCTTAGATACATAAATGCGGCGATGCTTCGCGTGCGCATGCTGCAGCACTTTGGCGTTGTGCCCTACATGGTCTTCGATGGTGACTACCTGCCAAGCAAAGCCGCCACCGAGGAGTCACGGGCCAAGAACCGGGAGGAAAAGAAGAAGCTTGCCGATGATTTATTCAAGGCCGGCAAGACAACGCAAGCCACGCAGCAATTCCAGAAATGCATCGATGTCACTCCCCAGATGGCCGCCACCCTCATACGAGAGCTTAAGCAGGCCGGTGTCCTCTACGTGGTAGCTCCCTATGAGGCAGACGCCCAGCTAGTCTACCTGGAGCGTCAGGGCTTGATCCAGGGTATTCTGTCAGACGACTCGGATCTGCTCGTCTTCGGCGCCAAACGCTTATTGACCAAGTTGGACCAGTACGGCAACTGCATCGAGATCAACCGTCGCGACTTCTGCGCCTGTCGAGAGATAGCTTTGACCGGGTGGTCTGACACGGACTTCAGACGCATGGCCATCATGAGCGGCTGTGATTATCTCTCCGGTCTGCCGGGCGTTGGTCTCAAAACTGCATATCGTTTGCTAAGGAAACACAAAGACCCCGAGCGTGTCGTGCGGTCGCTCCAGTTTGATGGAAAACGCATATGCGAAAATTACATCACGCAGTTTTACCAGGCAGAACTCACTTTTCTGCATCAATGGGTGTTCTGTCCTGAAAGGAAAGAATTGGTCCATTTGACCGACTTGGACGGATCTCGGACGGCCGAGGAGATGCCCTTCATTGGAGCTCATGTCGAACCGGAACTGGCCCGGGGCATTGCTGCCGGAGACATCGATCCGATCACCAAGACGCCCATCGTCATAGCCACAACACCGTCCAAGAGGACACATTCTCAATTATCAAGACCGCCCGGATCGCCGTACATGCCCATAAACTCCTATTTCAAGGGACATGGCCGGATACCTATGGGCGAAATGGACCGAAACTGCTTTTCCGCCGATGCCCAGCGAGTTGCGCAAATTACTGCAGGGGGATCGGTACCGCGCGTTTTTCCGTTGCCACGACCGTATGTCGAGAGCCCACGTCAGTCAGTTGGAGCTTCAATCGCCCAAAGGTTGAGTTCTGCGCCGGCGAGAATCTCTCCAGGGCTTCATCGGCGACGCACAGAACCGATCGCCAAAGTGCTGGCCGAGGTTGCCGGAGACACGCTTCCGCGACAAGCAACTGACGACATGAGGGTGCCCCCACCAACGGTAGCCTCTGCTCCAGGGTCACATCAGAGGCCGCAGAAGAAAGCACGCCTCTGCGATGACTTGGACGAAGACGGATCTCCCAAGAAGAGCAAGTTCTTTCCTCCGTCCAAGGCCAGAGATAGGGCAAAGAACGACAACTACCTACTGTCGGACGACTCCATCGAAGAGAGTCTGCACGAATTGCCCGACTTTGATGGATGGAAACCGCGTGGCAGAGCGTCAAAGTCGATTGACATATTTCACGACGACGCCGAGGCGTCGCAACAGGGCACAGCCTCCGAGGGCTCCGCGGGGTCTAACAGCCAGACGAGCCAGAGCGCTCGCACGACGGTGCCGTCTCAGCAGAAAAGCGAGCCACCAGTGGTCGTGACCAGCATCATAGGGTCGCCACCGGAAGGCCCTCCGAGGTCCCGGCTAGTACGAGCCCTCTCTACACCAATGCGGGCCAATCTGAGCCGATTCACTTTCTCGTCTCGGCCATCCGTCACACCCGCGTCATCTCTCGGCAGCTGCCCGCCATCCATATTCAGCGCAGCACCAACGCCATCAACTGCTCCATCAACGACCGCTCCGCGGCTCACGCCTCTGCAAAGACTTGGTGCTCGCGCTGCCAACGGCCCCAAGGCATCTCCTCACTACCCCAAGCCCAAGCCCCGGCCGAAACCGACGGCTGCACAAGACGGAGGCGTCGTGGGAGGCTTGCCGGTGAATCCGTCTTTGATGCCGCTGCCCAAAGTCGACGTGGACGAGCTCGAGGCCCTGAACAAGCCCTGCGGCGGGAGCGAAGACCAAATCATTCCCGGAAGTAGTAGCGACGGAGACGACGATGACGATGAGCTGGAGCTGGAACTGCCGCCGCGGAAGCTCGACCTGTCCCGCTTTGCGTTTTCGTAGGGGTGCTTTTGTGTGGAGGAAGAGCAGGCCCAGCAGCCGTTTGTATGTGCGTCTGCATGGGCTTTTTTTTTTCCACATTTCTGGAACACTTCGAGCGGGGGCGTTTTGTTCTTGGTTCCTTTCTTTACAACAATTCCTCTTTGCTTGGGCCAGGTTGTAGGTTTGTGTGTATGTATGGTTTGTGTGGACAAGCAGTGTCCTCTTAGAACAGGAGGATATTCACGCAGTCATACTGCAGGGAGTTTAAAGGGGGAGGGGGGAGGGGGGACACTCTTGGTTGTCGTCGGACCTGTGTCTCTTTTCTTTCTTTTTCGGCCTTATTTTTTCTTTTTTTCTTTTTACGAGGTATGTTATGGCAGGCGGGCATTGCTCATTGCTTTAAAGGGGGAAGAATACGATAACACCCCTATTGATTAGCCCGGGGGAGGAGGAGGGCGGGGGTTTGGCAACGAAAACAACAATGTGGCTATGTTGTATCAGTCTTGCAGGCCTAGCTCTCGCGATGGACGAACAGATTGAATTATAAATTGGAACGGGCTTTGCTAGTATTTCACCATCGTGTGTTTCTCTCGGTGATTGTTCCTCCTGGCCTTTTCCCGCGCCCGGTCCAAGTTCTGGTCACGAGCGCCTGTTTCCTAAGTAGTCTATCGCTTCACGTATCGCTCAACGGCCTCGCTCGACCTGAAGCTTCGCAATGCGCCCTCGTCTTCGACGTCGCAAAGGAATAAATATCAAAAAAAGGTCCGAGACTTGCAAGAGTCGGCTGGCTCTGCTTATGCATTGATACATATCCGACAGGTGAAAAGAAAAAAGTTCGGAAATCAGCGCCAGCATCTCAAAGCGCAGGGGAAAACACCAGAAGTGAAGGCGCGAAAAAGGTAGAATTAACGCTACGAAGGCGCAGCGCAACGAGACCAAGGCCGCTGCGCCGTCCGCCCATGCCGCTCCGCCCTCTTCCATCTCGTTCCGTCCCATGCCTTGGTGCCATCAGCAGAAGAAGATGAGTGAAACAAAGACCAAACACCAACATGTGCTGCACTACGCCCGCCTCTCCTACCACAACCGCCCCCTCCGCCTTGTATAACGCCCATTGTCGCATCCGGGGCAGGTAGCAGAGACGAGAAAACATGGGCCGCGTCTGCCTTCCCCCCTGCCCACGACATGATGTGCGACGGTTCCATTCCACGATATATGCAGATGTCCATCAATCATCTTCGTCGCAAGTGTTCAAATTCGCTTATCATGACGTGCCGTCTAAGGAGCAATCTAGAGAGAGTGAAAGAATGAAGAAGAAAATACATGGAAAAGAATGGCTCTGCCGACTCGCTTGCTCCGTCATTCTAACGACGAGCAGCTGCGACGATCATGTCTGCTTTGAATGTCCAACTTGCTACACGCTCGTCAGTCATCGCTGCTATGAACCAGTTGAAAAGGAAAACTCACATCTGGCGAGGTGCTCAGCTGTGTATTCCAGAAGAATGACGCGGCGCTTGTTGCAGTACGACGTCCTGTCCATAATGTCTACTTTGAGCTTTGGGTCGGATAGCTCCGTGATTGGCTTCTCGAACATTTCCGACAAGTTCTCCACTGCCATTTCGAGGTCCTTCTGGTTGTCCTCGAATAATTCCGTGAGATTGTTTCTGGCAAGATAGAAGGCAAACGCGTAGGTCCACTTGAGCGTCTGCCGGCAAGTCTGAAGCGCTTGCGAAGCTGAGTTGAGATACTGGACTTCAATCCATGACATGCCGGACGAGGTCTGTAGCTGTACCATCTTCTTTTCCGTCTTCAAGGCTATGTCTTTGTCCAGTCTCGCCGACTGCTCATGATTGGCGTACCGGTTGTAGTAGTGCAGATATCGCTCGAGTGAGGTCCGTGACTTGGCTTGTGCGTCCCTCGCCTCGGAGCCGCTTTTCTCTTCGAAACGGTTGCAGTTGTACCAGCTTGTCCCGTGCTCTGACCAAAGGCCCATGCACATCCAGCAAAATTCGTATTTGCATTTTCGACAGGTCATGTGGTTGCAACCGCCGTTCTTCTCGATCGTGGAGCTGCATTTCGGGCATTCTTTCGTATTTGCCGAGATCCAATTGGCCGTCTCCGAGTCGTCCGCGCACTTCTTGAGCCATTTCTTCACTAGTTCGCAGGGCGCTGGTTGGTGATCGGGATTCGGACAGCCAAAGCAGAACCTATGGCCACAAAGGCACTCGACTGATGGCACAATCTTGTCCAAATCCTTTCTCTTGACTCCGCACTCAACAACATTGGGACAGTCTGGAGCAGGACACCACCTAAACATGTCCTTATCTTCAACGTACGTCCTGTTGAGTAATTCGCGATAACGACCCGTCAACTCTGGAGTGACAAGCAGGTCCAACGATCTGGAGTCAAGGATGCGGCCGCAACCATCAGAGGGACATTGAATCCGTGCAGCCTCGCCTTCTCCCTTGATTTTTTGGGTGAGATACTGTCGGTAGCAGTTGACGCAGTATCTGTGACCGCATTTCAATGCAAAAGTTTGCAGACCCTCTTCATCTTCGCAGCAGATATCGCACACGAAGCCGGCAACGGCCTCCAGCTTAGGCAGCACGGATGTGTTGCTGCTCAAGCCGGCAGCCTCCAAGACCTTTTCCGGCCGGTCCATGTAGTCCTCGAGCAGTCGTTCTTTGTTCCAGCGGAAATACCGCAGTAGTATAGCAGCATCTTCCTTGCGCATGTCAAGAATCATGTTCACTTCGTGAATCATGTCATCCTGTTGGTGTTGTATATCGGAGGGTTCGTGAACCTTGAAAGATACAACATGCGCGGGCTGCTTGCTCTTTCCGATGTCCTTGGTGGACAGCCCGAAGTCGGGATCAGGCTCATCAAAGTCGTCTTCGAAATCTAGCCCAGTCGTTGGTTAGTATGTGTCTTGGTCGAGCGGAGGGCAAAAGCTGAGCGTTTCGCAAATGATGAGGGCGGTAACCAACCTTCCCCGGCGGACAGCTCATCCGCACTATATTCCTGCATGATCTCGTCATCGCTCGACATGTTGGACATGTACTCCTCTTCCGAGTCCATCCCGATGCTCGTCGTGGTGACAGGTGATGGAGGAACGGCTGGAACCTCGGCAGCTGAGGCGACGAGTCTCTTTTGGCTAGACAGATTTGTGTCTGGGAAAGATATCGTCGCCTCAGCAGCCTTTCGTTTTCTCGTAATGGGAGGAATGGTGACGACTTTCCGCCCGACGCACGGGAAAGGTGAGAGTTACGTGGGAAATGACTTGACCAACGCTTGACGAAAGGCAACAGACTGGCCACTTAATGAGGTATGCAGCGGGCTGGAAGGGTAGTCTTTCAGGGGCCGGGAGAAGCGGCGTCTAATCGAGCATGGAAGAGGGAGTCGGCGAAATGGAGAACGGGGGCGGAGAGGATGTTCTACAGCAGGGGGAGAAGAACTCCAAAAAGGCGGAGTCGGCTAGATGCCACGAAAGTCAGGATTTGCGACACCGGTGGTGATAGTAAAGGAGAATTAGGCAAGATGTCACGGGTTTGCCGTAGGCGGTTGAGCGGGCTGGAAACGGCCAAGAAGGGGAGCCAAACCCATGACGGTGTCGGCCGCCGAGAATTGGCGTAACGGTTCGAGTGCCTGGCAGACAGGCCGTGGTAAGTGGCGGATGATTAGATGATCCTCAGCTGACTCATGCGATATGGGTGAGTGCAACGCCATCAGCTCGCATCGGATCAGGCCCGAAGAGGACTCGAACGCGGCAGGCGCCACCAGCATCGGCAGGTGTGGGGCGGGCATTCCCCCAAACACAACCCGATGGTTATGTCACCAAAGCCGCAACTACGACTTGGGTTTCCCTTTTACGAAACCTCGGTTTGATTGAAGGACAACTTCTCTGAAGAAGAAGATGTAGCATACTCAGTAATAAGAAGAACAAGAACAATAAACAGAGCTCGCTGCCACGAACCAGGTACCCACGCAGATAGACGCCAAACCAATTTCAAAGGGAATTTGGTTTGTACGAATAGCCTAGCAAACATGTTGACTCCACTTGCGTGCGCTTGGCGCTGGTCAGATTCCATTCACAGGACAAAAAAGCCTGCGGAAAAGAACAGACAGCCGGCAGTGGCCTGAGTTGTGAATTCGCCCAGGTGAGTTGCATTACGTCCATTTTGTCCACGCACAAACACTCGCTGTCTGTCGCGGGGGGGATCTAGTTCTTGCTACCCTATACTGTCACATATACTGATCCCAGTCTCCGACGATGCCCACTCGCGATGCATGTGTAGCAGGAGTATGGGTTTTGATAATTAGCCCCTGTCTTATTTCGACGTCATCGGGAGCTAGACTTGTCACTTGTGCGGCGCAATTGCGTGGAATGTCCTGGGCAAGCAACAAAGAATTGACCTCTGCCTGCCCGGTTTTCATGATGTGATTAAATTACGTGGAGTATGTACCTATACAAGTCGCAGCATTTTGAAGATTATGCCAAGGTCGCCAGGATCACCACCGCCTCTCTATCCCAACACTTTATCAGCCATTGATACTGTATAGCCGTCAGTTTGCACCTTCAAGAACTTCAACTGTCAGCCATTTCACCACATACCATCGGCACCAGTGTTGTCGGGCTCGACGAAGGCCTTCGACACTTTACCATTCTCAATCTTGAGAGCGTAGCGCTTACCGCGTACGCCCCCAAAGACGGCAGATGCGTCAAAGCCCAAGTCTAGTGCATTGGTGAACCCGGCCGAGGGGTCTGCTAGGAAGCGAATCTGGAGATCTGAGTCAGCGCCACGGAAACGACCTATTCAAGCGAGTTTTCAGGATGAAGTAGAGTTTCTGGGTGGACCCACGCCGGTCTCTGCCGCAGGATCAAGCTGCTGAGCCCAAGCTTTCATACTGAGGCGGATAGAGTCAGTAACGAGACTTCATGTTGACCTGGTGCTGAGCGGCAACAACTCACACGAAAGGGTCGTTGACAGAGACGACAAAGACTTGACCTGCCTTCTTCAAGCCAGGGTGGTTGATGTACGAGGGCACATGCAAGGAGGAGCAGGTGCCCGAGAAGGCGCCCGGGACACCAACAATGTAGCCGTTTGAAGACTTGAACTCGTCCGCCAGATTGACCGTGGAGCCAGGCGAGTTCTCCATCAGTCCGCCAAAGTCAGGCACCTCGTCGCCAACTTTGACAAGAGCGCGCCTGGTGGAATGAAAGGCACGGACGGCACACGCTGGGCGGGCCCGCGTGGCGTGCCGAGTGACAGCTCGGAGGGACATTGTCGTTGGCTGGACGGTGGCAGTCACGGCACTGCTTCTGGCGCTGATGACGGTTGCTGCGGTCGCGATGGCAAAGGTCAATCTCGAAGCTGGCGGGGAAGGAGCTGCACGGATCTTGCCTGGCCGACCCCTGTCGACGAGCTCCGGACACTCGTGTGGGCTCTTTTTGCCTGCCCACCCCGCCATCGCTACGTCGGCCTGGGTTGCAAGGCAATCTGGCGTCATCTGGAAGCGGCCGGAAGCGAGGGCCGCGTTTCTTTGGCCCTCAAGTGGCCGCGATTGGAACCCCGATGCAACGTTTCTATCAAGTGTGAACGCTGCGCTGTGCCATGAGATGAAACAACTTGCTGCAGGCTGACATTTTGGCTGCGTCTCTCCTGCGCGCGCACAGATTCGCGCGAGCTCGTTTCATCCAGGACACCGGGTCGCCTTGGTTAGAGAAACGAAAAAGGGTCTTGTTCAATCGAGCCCGTATACGCAGCAGCCCAGATACAGATTACCATACGACCAAGGCAGCCGAAGAGGCCCAGAACACTTTTTTCAATAATACGCCACAAGGAGTTCACGCTTGACGGTCGCAGGAACAGGCCGGCGACGCTGCGACATCATCTGCAAGAGGCCGATTTGCCTATTTCCCAAACGTCGATTTGAATGGTCGATGGGATGGGAGCAAGGGAGACGCCAGACTTCCGTTCTGCCGTCAAACTTTGCGCCGGTGTTTGGAGTGAGCAAAACCTCGTCTAGACACTCAAGGCAAGGGAAATAAAAAAAGCCACCGCAAGCTGTCAGTCGAACGAGTGCGCAAAGCAGGGATCAGCTTCAGGTGGCGATTGCATGAAGAACGACGAGTCTCTGACGGGGCGGCGGCGCTGCGCCTCGCAATCCTGACACACGGGAGTAACGGTGATCATACTCTCCTACGTTCTCTAAGCGTTTGTGAGGAGACTGATCCGCGAGCAATACGTAGATCTCTCGGCGCAATGCAGAAGATTGTATGGAGTATCTGCCCCCAAATAGCAACGAGCTGGAATCAAAGTAAGCCGATATCCAGAATGCACCTCCGGCATTCTGCCCATTATGAAGGCGCCTGCCCGTTATGAAGGCGCAAATGTATTGCCCTTATAATGTCGTGTGCATGGCAGGGCGTCTCTGAGCAGTCGCCTGTCAAATGGCCATTGCTCCGATGCGAAGAGACGAAACTGAAACCGCGCGTGGTACCCATCTTGGACAAGATACTTGGCACAAACGTTCTGGCCCTCGCATGCACGGTGAAGCAGCGCGGCACACCGTGCTTCAGTGAACTACCGATTGGCTCGGGCCTTCCTTTCCCTTGGTCTACCTCACCTGTCAAGTTGGGATGCCGAGAGAATAGCCGGATCGCGAGCGAAAAGCGGCGAAATGACGTGCGCACGCGCCGTGATACGATAGTGCACCTATGGCGGGGGCAGGCAGCGGCAGGGTGTTGCGATAGTCCACTTTAGTAGGCCCGCAACCATGTGGTGGTAGTCAGGAACCAAGCCAAAAACGTGTTCGATGGATGAGAAGAAAAACAAGAAGAAGAAAAAGAAGAAAGGAAGAAGGGGTGCCAAAGGACACAAAAAAAAAAAAGGGACAGAATGAGGCCGTCCAGAAGAAGAAGAGCAAGAGAGGTCCCGCAAAAGCCCCTGGCAGGAAATTCGCGACAGCCAAGATTGCAATGTCGCCCAACTCCACAGCCTTGACAGAAACAGTGATTCATTCGTGAATACACATGCTCATGCCACACATAACTTCTATAGATGTGGGTTACTACCAACGTGCATGGACGAGGTTGCTGAGGCACGGCGTCTTCAAACGGCCGGTCGGCCTGCTCCACCCTGGGTACTCAGACAGGGCCAAGAGAAGAAACTCCGTTTACAAGCGGCGGGAACTTCGGAATCGTCGAACCTGAAATGATGCTTGGCAAGGATTCTAGCAACTGTCACTGTCGCAGGTCCATCCCCACGCACAGCCGCCGCCTCTTTGTACTGTACTGTGCGTTCCACAATACGGCAGCAGCAAGCAGCAAGCAGCAGGCAGGCGGGCGGACCCCGGCAGCCCAGGGGCGGGCCCGCGCCATCAATGCGAAACCGTTACAAGTTGGTATGTGAGTATCCATTTGCTAGTGAGTCTCGACAAAATTCGGCGAGGGCGGTAGTCGCGGATTCGGCATTGGTGCTCTTTGGAAGTCTCGCCGTACTGGAAAAAGCCAGGAGGAGGGCTGGGCCGGCCCATATCGCCTACTTCTCATGCTTTTTTCTTATTTCCTTGTACAATCTCATTCTTTGGACGCTTTTGGAAAGGGCGGCGCCATGTTTGTGCCAAGCCAGTGTATGTACGTATGTCCTCCTGTCCTGGCACTTGTTGGTGCAACACGCCACGATGCACGAACCGTTTCTCCACATTCATTAATTTGGGCAATGGGAAAGCATGCCGAGGCTGCAATGAGCAAGTAGCCGCCAACTGAATCTGGGAAATGTATTCGTTTTCTTGCTTCTTTCCAAGGGAGCAGAAGATTCGTCCCAATGGATGAAAAAAAAAAAAAAAAACAACAAGCAAGAAGGTTTTCTGTGATGGCCGCCGTTGAACGGGGGAGCCGTTGCTCATCAGAGTTTAAACGGAGAGGGGGAAAAGGCTTGCACATGACAAGTGCCGCATAACAAGTCAGGTAGAGATGAATGGATGGATGGATGGATGAATGCATGCATGCATGATAGGAACCTGGGTAGAGGACAGACGAGGGCAAACGGGCCTCCTCTGTGTGTCGTCCAGCGAGCTCTTCGGATGCAGATAAAAATTGAGTCTTCTCTTTTTCCTCCCTGCGCTCGTCTCCCGATACCATTCTCGCCTGGTTGCCGCTTCTGTCGTCAATCATGAATTTAAGAGACGACGAGTCTGGACAGTCAGTGGCCTTGGTTGGGGCGGCCCCCCCCTTGCCTGGCCTTGCCTGGCCTTGCCTCGTTGCCTTTTCCACTTGGGAAAAAAAATAAAATAAAAACAGGGACCCCACCCTCGCTTCCACACTAGCTGCGTGTTGCCCCTGACCCTGACTTGTCCCTTTGGCATCCCAGCCCAGCCCAGCCTAACCTGACCTGATTGATGAACTTGTCGCCGTGTCAGACCCCGGGCCCAAGGAGACGCACACGGAGAAGGTGATCAATCGCGTCGTATCCAAATCTATCGTCCAGGTTGGGCTTGCACATTAAGCCTGATTCCCTTATTTGGGCCACGCGCCACGGTAGCGTCCGCTGTGTCGCCTGTTATCGTCGTCGCCGTGGTCGTCCGGGCCCCTCCCTTCCCCCTCGTTCCTACCAGACTTTGCGGTTACGTAGTGGCTTTTGGTCTTGGTCTTGGTCTTGGCCGCAGTCGCAGTCGCAGTCGCACTCGCCGTGGCCGTCGCCGCTTGACCCTTTCCAGCCAGCCCTCCTGGTCGTGTCGTTTCGCCCTGGTCTCCTCCGCCGCCTTCTTGTCAAGGCTGCCCCTCAACACAACTTCCTTTTCGCATGCACATCACCATCGCATCGATTTCGCGCGACTCGCCTCCCCCGTAGCCTTCTCGGCTGCATTGCCGACGACTTTGTTGTCTTGTAGCTTGGCGAGACGCCTGCGCGTGCCAACCAGATAGCACGACGATTACGGCGACCTCGTCTGCATCACGAGCGAAACGGTCCACCGTCGAAAGAATCCTTACTGGCCGCTCAATTCGCTGCCGCTGCGCATCCGGAGCAGGGACCACTGGAACTTGCTGCAGTCATTCCTGTCGTCCCGGGTGCTACTGATTTGTCTTCGCCCTCTCGATAATCTCGGCTGTTGCGTTTGTGCAACCCATTTCCCCCCCTCTCATCCGCCGCGGCCGCCAGAATCCTGTGTCACGCCCATCGCCCAGCTCGCGGCGTCCCTGTCTGCCAGAATTGTGGGAGACGGTCATCCAATTTGGACTGAGACAAGTCAAGTTGCGTCTCTGTGCTCCGCATCTGTCGCCCCGTTGCAGCTCTGGGGCTGCAATTCGCAGATTGTCAATGGGAACATAGCCATCGATCGTCATCTCGTCGCAACCTCAGTCAAATCGTCCTTGAGCCGTGTTCCGTCTGGTCTCAGTCTCAGTCTCATCACCACCTTCAGCGCCTGAAGCTGACCACCGCGGGCAGACACGGGGGCCTTGTTTGGTACTCACGCTTCCGTCACTTACAACATTCCTAAACAGAACCCCAAGCTACGAGGGCCCCTATTTCCTACGACGCCGTTATAATATTTGTTCTCTTCACCCGAAGCGCACACGCCGTTGCTGAGCATCGACCATGCCTCCAACCATGCTTCAAACGCCGTCGAGGGCCTCGACCGCTTCCTCGTCTTCTTTCCAGCCGCTGTCGCGCCAAAACACCATGTCTTCGTACGATGGAACGCGCTCTGCGCGCCAGTCGAAGCGGTATTCCATGTCCGCGCTGTACATGTCCATGTCAGCGAATGAGGGTGAAATGCAGATCGAGGATGATCTTGCCAAAGGTAAGGCAATGCGCCGGCCATCTCTTTTGCCTGCCCAGCCGATCGACACCCCCTCCCTCAGTCTGGCGCTACGTTCGGCATGAGGTCGGTCTCAGGGACATGTCGCAGAAAACTAACCTTGCACCTCAGCCCAGAAAATTCTTCGAGATCTTAAGTCAAAGATATCGTCGCAATCAAAGAAGAATTTTGTTTTGGAAAAGGACGTCCGATATCTGGACTCGCGGATCGCCCTGCTTATCCAGAACCGCATGGCCCTTGAGGAAGTGAGTCGATCCTCAAGCCCTTGATCGGGCTAGTTTCCTCTTGGCTAGCCAGACTGACATCTTCCGTAGCAAAACGAAGTTGCGAGCCATCTCGAAGACGCCACTGAGGTGCAAGAAGGCGTCTTTCCCAATGACGACAAAACCCAAAAATACGGTAATTTACTATTTTTACTCCAGTCCGAGCCGAGACACATTGCGCATCTGTGCAGACTCGTCTCTATGGCCGAGATCGACTCGCTCCTGCAGACAGTCATGTTCACAATCTATGGTAATCAGTATGAGAGCCGTGAAGAGCATTTGCTCCTCACCATGTTTCAGGTGCGTCTACGAATGCTCGTAAATTCGTTGCCTTGCATGATCCGGACTGACTTGTGTTCCAGTCCGTACTTACGTATCAATTCGATCATACGCCCGACTACTCTTCATTACTTAGGGCCAATACTCCCGTGTCTCGAATGATGACCACTTACACTCGCCGAGGCCCCGGTCAAAGCTTTCTGAAGACTGTATTGGCCGACAGAATCAACAGTCTGATTGAACTGAAGGATCTTGATCTGGAGATCAATCCTCTCAAGGTCTACGAGCGAATGTTGGAGCAAATTGAGGAAGACACTGGGGGTCTCCCCGCCAACTTGCCCAAGGGGATCACGGCTGAGCAGGCTGCCGAGAACCCTCAGGTCCAAGCCATCATCGAGCCTCGACTTACCATGCTGACTGACATCGCCAACGGGTTCCTCAGCACCATCATTGAGGGCCTCGACGAAGCCCCTTATGGTATTCGGTGGATCTGCAAGCAAATCCGCAGCTTGACAAAACGCAAGTATCCTGATGCCAATGATCAGGTTGTATGCACTCTGATTGGTGGCTTTTTCTTTTTGCGTTTCATCAATCCTGCCATCGTCACACCAAAGTCGTACATGCTTATCGATGGGACACCAGCGGAACGGCCAAGGCGCACCCTGACGCTTATAGCCAAGATGCTCCAGAACCTCGCCAATAAACCATCCTACGCCAAGGAACCCTACATGGCCAAACTCCAGCCTTTTATTCAGCTCAACAAGGACAGGATCAACAAATTCATGCTTGATCTCTGCGAGGTCAGTGATTTCTACGAAAGTCTCGAAATGGACAATTATGTGGCCTTGTCGAAGAAGGACCTCGAGTTGGACATTACCCTAAACGAAATCTATGCCATGCACGGCTTGATCGACAAGCATTTTCAGGAACTCTGCAAGGACGAGAATTCGCACTTGGCCGTCATAATGTCTGAGCTTGGAACATCACCATCGCAGGTGCCCCGCAAGGAGAATAGGGTTATCAATCTTCCGCTCTTCAGTCGATGGGAAACAGCTATCGACGACCTGACGGCTGCCCTTGATATCACACAAGAGGAGGTGTACTTTATGGAAGCCAAGTCCATCTTTGTGCAGATCTTGCGGACAATCCCACAGAGCAGCGCTGTGCTGCGGCGTCCTTTGAGACTGGAGCGCGTGGCTGACGCAGCCGCCACCAGCCGCAACGACGCCGTCATGGTCCGCAAGGGGATACGGGCCATGGAGCTCCTTTCGCAGCTGCAGGAGTTGGGTGTGATTGACAAGAGCGATCAATTCGACCTTTTGCGGGACGAGGTGGAGCAAGAGCTGCAACATCTCGGTTCCTTGAAAGAAGGTGTCATTGCCGAGACTCAAAAGCTTGAGGAGGTCTACAAGACGATCCGTGACCACAATACCTACCTGGTCGGCCAGCTCGAGACCTACAAGAGCTATCTTCATAATGTGCGGTCCCAAAGCGAGGGCACCAAGAGGAAGCAACAGAAGCAGCAAGTCTTGGGCCCGTACAAGTTCACTCATCAACAGCTGGAGAAGGAGGGCGTCATTCAGAAGAGCAATGTCCCGGATAACAGACGGGCCAATATCTACTTTAACTTCACCAGTCCCCTTCCCGGGACATTTGTTATTTCGCTCCACTACAAAGGTAGGTCCTGCATATCCCGATACCGCGCGGACACGCAGGGGTTCGTCGTCTCTGACCGTTTGTGACCAGGCCGCAACCGAGGTCTCCTGGAACTCGATCTTAAGTTGGATGATTTGCTCGAGATGCAAAAGGACAATCAAGACGAACTGGATCTGGAATACGTTCAGTTCAACGTGCCAAAGGTGCTCGCCCTACTCAACAAGCGGTTTGCCCGGAAGAAGGGTTGGTAAAGGGCGAAATGCTGCCGAGGAAACCAGAAATGTACAAAATGATGAAATCGAACGGGCCGGTTGGCGTTTTTGGGAAAGCAGAGATACCATGGCTGTTTTGTCTTTTCCTTCCTTTGTTCTTCTTCCATTTCTCCCGCGCATCCTCGCGCACAAGTTTGGACAGGCTCAAAACCCTCGTTCGGTCGCGGTTCGCTTTTGCTCAAATCAGTGTTCTGATGCCTTGGTCTTTTAGCCAGCGACGAGGCCCTCCTTTGTGGGGAAAGATGGGGTTTTCTTGTCTTTTTGCTTTTGCACAGACACACACGATGGCACTCTGTAATAATGTTGGCGATTCATTCTTGTTCTTCTGCTCCGGCTGGTCCGTGGCAGGACGGACGTACGCACCATTGGCTGGGCGACTTTGGTTCTTTTTAGGAGGCGATTTCGAATCCCTTATTTGTGGGCAGTTTCGAACCGAGTCTAGGGCAATTGATCCTTTGGATGGGTGTTGAAGGTATTGATCAGCGGCAGCAGATGCAGTTCACAGATAGTTTTCATTTGACATACCCCTTTGTGTTGTTGGAAGTCTGGAACAGGGCCCAGGCGGGCTGGTACACAATGATACCGCCGAAAGTACTTTTGCGTGACATGACAAGCGAACGAGAGAACTAGATTGGCGAGGCTCGCGGATCAAAACATGGATCAATGTAATTCATGACGTCTCACGTCGCCTTGACTGACTACCTACGCCAAGTCCAGCTTTACCTACAAATACAGGGCACTCACTGCCATAACACCCACTCGCTTGCTCCCACGCCAATGAAATGAAAAGCATGCTAAATCGTAGACAGCGCAATCACGGGACTACATGTCTCCCATGATGACGAAAAAAGACGTAAAACCTCGCTGCTTTCCTGCGGTTTCAAACTGATTCTATATCCTCCCCAGTTCAGGTTCGGCGGCGGCAGCCCCAGCAGCAGCATTCAGCCTCTGCCACGACCACTTCCAAGCTGGAGGACGAGGGTGAGGAGGAGGAGAAGGAGGAGCAGCTGCTGTCCCATTCATGGTCTCTGCGCCGCGAGGTGTCACACTACTCGCGGGGGCGCCCCCACCGTCAAGAGCGACGACGCCGCCCGTGACGAGCCGCTTCTCGCGCCTCTTGGCAAAGTACACGCTGGGTCGCGTGCCGAGGAGGTCGCCGTGGCGCTGCTGCTGCTGCTGCTGCTGCTGCTGATCCAGGGCGCGCGTGTACAGACGGTACGGGTAGGTGAAGACGAGGAGGAGCGCGCGGCGCACTCGGGCGACGACGAGGGTGAAGACGCGCGTTTGCAGGAGCAGCACGAGCGCCATGAAGGGCACGCACACGAGCACCATGGTCACTGCGAAGCGCCAGTCCGTGGCGGGGATGGTGAATTCGGTGATGCCGAACACGGACTGCCGATGTTCAGAGGTTTATTAGCGCTCTTCCTTTTCGTACCTCTGAGGAGAAGGAGGAAAGAAAAAAAAGGGGGGGGGGGTTGGGAGGTTTGGGGGGGAAAATTGGGAAAAATAAAAAGGAAGAAAAACCAGATGGGGGGTCGTACGACAAAGTTCATGTCCCCCACCCGTGATGTGGTAGACTGGGGC
>JAPFUF010000056.1:0-12073 GCA_030780645.1 Aschersonia sp. MBC 508 | reverse complement strand
GGGAAGGGGGTTTGTGTTTTTCCTAATTTTGATCTTCACCTTGTAGTCTTCCTCTCGCTCTATCTAGTTCGCTTCTGAGCGCAAGACCACTTGCCGCTTTGGGACTGCTTGTCGCTACCTACACCTTTTCCCCCCGAGTTGTACAGCACCGTACGTACTGTATCGTATCGTATCGTATAGTAAGTCCATATGAGTGGTGCGTGATCCACGGCCACCGTCAAGCGACTGATCCAAAAATAAATACAAAGAGTCACGCAAGAGGCAGGGTTGGGCGGACAGGGCTGTCTCTATTCCAGAAGCACGGTTACGTCTACTCCCTAGCGTGTGTTTGCGTGTGCGTGGGCGTGGCATCATCACCTTTTCCCTTGGCGGTGCGTGTGTGCGTGCGGGCATTTAATACCGGCCCCAACCCAGGCAACGTGCGTTTACCCATGTGTGTGTTGTATGGATGTACGTGTGTTTTGCCTATATCCGCAGGGATCACGCATTGTGCTCGGTCTATCTCGTCCCCGACACATAGAGACAGGTCCTGGACTCTGCTCCACAAGACTGTTCTGTGTGCAATGTGTACGTGCAGGCCACACACAGTTCGATATACAACATTATGCTTCGCTGGTAAAAGATTATCCGCCGTCTCGCACAGGACACGTATGTATGGCACGTACCCTGGTTCAAAGAAGGCACGTCAAGCGGCATAGTCGTGTACAGTGAGTCGTGTAGCTGTGATTGTACTGTAAGTACTGTAAGTACTGTATGTATTGCACAAAGCAGGCGATGCGAAACCACCCTGTCCTGTCACTCCATCGATAGTCTACTCTCCCCCCCCCCCCCTTTTTCCCTTCCTCCACCAAAAGAGATGAAGCAAGTTTTTTTATTGCCAACAGTGCATCATCATCTTTGATTCGAAAAGAGAGAGTCTTGAGAGAGCAGGGTGATACACACACGCACAAACACACAACACACACACGCAGAGAGAGAGTGAAGGGAGAAAAAGGGCCGGTAGCCATTTGTCGTGGAGATCAAGAGAAAAAAAGCCAGAAAAAGTGACTACTCCCAACATGGCAAGTCCCGCCGGAATATTTCTCTCACACGCAGATATATATATATATATATGCATAACTATAAGAGCACATTTTGAAGGGAAAGGGTTAGGAGAGAGAGCGGTGGCTTGCGGTATGATTCGTGCGACACCAGCAAAGGGACAGGACACGAGTCAAAAAAAGGAGGGGGGGTCCCCTCGACTGACTGGCCACCGTCCAAACACAAAACACAGTCAGGAAAAATCCTTAACCGATCTGTTTTGGGGGGGGGGGGGATTAGGGAGGAAAAGGAAAGAAGGAAAAGAAAGAAACAATATCGGTCCTTGCTTCACCGACAGGCCCAGCAGCAATGCAAAAAGAAGAAGAAAAACGAACCCCGGCAGAGGTCTCCAGCCCAGCCCCGTCCCCAGCCCCAGCCTCAGCCCCAGCCATCCAATCGAGACCTTTCTCACGCAGAATAGGAAACACAGATGGCCCAAACCAGCGGACGGCCCTACCGCACAGCAACCTTGACAGCTGCGTTATTTCCCAATCGATCAAACCTCATGACTCAACGCGGGCACAGCGTTCCCGCCTGACTAAGGCACGCCTGCACAAAGTCCCCCTCCTCCCACCGTCCACCCTGGTTTAAGCATCTCCATGCAAAGATAGATTTTTTTTTATTCGGAGCCCACTCCGCTAAGAAAGAGATACACACAATGAGTTTCGGCGAAACGGAGAAATACCTAGTTACCTAGAAAACAGGCGGCCATATTGATTCCCATTAATGCCATCAGCACACAAGAAACGATGACTCCAATGTCCTTGCACAGAGAACTGATGCAAACGAGGCCAAAGAGATCACAAAACAAAGAGATACGAGCCAGAGGAAGAGGAAAAAGAAAAATCCACATCATTATCCACATGGCCTGATGCAAGAGTACCCTGACAGCGAAATGAGGTAGAAGACAATGAAAAGGTGGTGGAATACGAGTCGTGAAGCTTGATCGTCCTTGTCGGCCCGGCTTAAAAGTCTTCTCCATGACATCGCCAGGTTGCGACACGATCTGCTTCTGCTTCGTCGCCTTACCACCCGGGCGCCCTTTGGAATGTTTTTGTCGGCCAATTTGAGAGCCTAGCCTGTTTCACAGACCACCTGGCCCATCGGATACGTGTGCGCATATTGCGTTGCATTTTCGGCGCAAACTCTCTCTTCTAGCGGCTCGAGTATAGGGTACGTCAAGTGCATCGGCGTCCAAAAAAAAAAAAAAAAGACTGGCAGTCCAGGGCGTCTGCCAACGGGATTCGAGGGTATACTCTCATAACAATATAGAGCCGACCTAACAAAAAAAAAAGTCTAGGCTGATACAAGTGCTGTCCTTGGCCAAGGGCCATAATGGTCGTCTCCAGGTGCGATGCGCAGCTACCGATGCCGGAAGGGCAAGTCTCGCACTTTGAGTCTGTTCGTCCTCCACCCTTCATACCACTGCTCGCGACTGGCCTCCCGCAACTCGGCCCGCCACTCCGAGAAGACGGCTTCCTGTAGCCGAGTGAAATCGCAATGCTGGTCATTGTAGGGATCCGCGAAGCCCCAAGGAAACTGACGACCAATCACCGACGGCTCATATAGATCGGGACTGATCAAGGAAAAGGGCAGAAAAGGCACTTCCTCATCCTTCGACTCTTCCAGGGCCTTGTGGCGAAGGATGGACGGGCCCGAGAGTCGCTTCGAGTTGGGAGACGACAGTGCAGGAGAGATGGGCTGACGGAACCTTTGCCCGTCGACGAATCGATCCTCGTCTTCCTCATCGATTCGGTTGTCGACACTGTCTGCATCGTCGTCCAAACCGAGGGCCTCGAGGGGATCCAGGTCGGCCCTCTTGATGCTTTCCCACACCGACTTTTTGAGCACATTCATATGCTTGGTCGTGATGGTGTCAGCTTTGGATATGACGGGGATGACTGTTGTCTTCTCATGCAGACTGCGCAGGATCTGCAGATCCAAATCTTCGTCAAGAGCACCAGAGGCTCGTATGCGGAACTCATATCCCGTAGGACTCTTATGTCCGTTCGCGCGATTGCGAGACGCAGCAATGTTGCGGTCGAGCCGCGACGGATCAAGCACCAAGAAGACAGCATGGATGTGAGAGTCCTGCACGCCGGGGGAGCGTATGACCTTCATTTCTTCGTTGAACGTTTCCTCAAATTTGCTCTCGAGAAAAGCAGTGAGCTCCCTGAGCTGGAGATCCACAAGGTTCTTCTCAAACCCTTCCGAATCCCACAGCGTCAGGCCGATGCGCTCGTTATCGATTTCCGTCTCGACATAGTGGGGTACGAAGTTCCCCGAAGCCGGGGCCGGGACGCGAAAGACGTCCTCATCAGTCTTTTTGGATCGCTTCCTTGCGGGCAGCGCCATGGCCGTCTTTAGGAATTCCAGAAATGACGTCTTGCCAGAGCCGCTTGTCCCAATCACGAGAATACTACATCCGGTGGGGCTAGGTTAGCCGGAGGCATTGCACGGCGCCGACGATGTCGCTGAAGCCAAAGAGAAATGACGGTGGTGGCGCGCCCAAAGCAATGTTACGCAGGAGCGGGGGGGCCAACGGGAGGGGGAGAGGGGCATGCTCACTTGAACGGCGTGGGATCCTTTCTTCTGCGAACCCTTCTAGGGCTGTTGATGGAGCTGATGGCACTGCTTGCGTAGCTGTAGCGGCCACGGTGCGTCATGCTCTCGGTTCTGGCATACGGGTCGAAGGTGTGGTTGGGGATTGGCGGCACAGGAGGAGCAGTTGCGGGCACGTAATTGCGCGGCTCGGCCGAGGCACGAACATAGTAGCCGCCGGAACTGGAGTTGGAGAGGCTGTAGGCGGACTCTGAGGGCTGCAGCTCCTGCGGCATGGCCTTGGACAGCTGCTCGTTGTTGTTGTTGCTGCTGGCGAACTCTGGCAGCTTGGGAGGCACGCGCATCGCGGCCTGGCGTTGGCGCTCGAGCTCGGCCTCCTTGAGGGCCTGGGCTTTGCGGCCGCTCTTGCCCATGTCGCCGCTCTTACTTCGTCGCAGTAGCATTCTGAAGCTGGACTGTCGAGGTCGCGGTCCGTTCATGCCACGAAGGAAACTGAGAGGTTGGTGCAGAAGGAGAGATGCGAAGCCAGCGCAAGCCAACGACAGCAATTGGCTTCCCCGGGACTAAAGTAATCGGGCCACGGTCATGCGGGTCCTTGTTGGCCGTCGAGCAGAGCAAGAGCAGTGCATGCACCGGAACAAGGGAAGCGGGCTGTCTACGCTGCCACTGGCGCCCAGTTGGGGGTCGAACCGCGATGATTGGACGTCAGGGTCGCCTGCTTTGCCTTCGTGGGGTGAGTTGGGGTGACGCAGGGTTGGCTCTCGGACGAGGTGAAATGTGGTGGCGTCGCTGGCGGTGGTGGTGGTAGTGGTGGTGGCAGTGAAGGATGGTCTGCAAGCGGAAAGCGGGAGAGGGAAAAAGTAATGGAAGGAGAGGAAGAGGGACGAGGAATTGGGCCCTTTTTTTTTTCTCGGACGCAAGGAAGCCACGAGCTGTTGCAAGAGATGAATGAAGCAAGAGAAGGGCCAGGCGTGGAGGGTTTCCCTCATGAGTCGTCGGAGATGAGCAGGGGGCCGCTTAATATGCCCATCATCATTTATGGCCAAAGAAGCAGCGCAATAAAAGGATTTAAAAGGGGAAAAAAAAAAAAAAAGATGGCTGTCAATGCTGTGGCAGGACAGATAGGCGGACGGGAGTGCTAGCTGCAAAAGTGGAAAGATCGGCCAACGGGAGATTGTCCGTCGAGATGAGAGCACGCGAGAAAGAGAGGATGAAAGAGGAAGCGTGGGGGTGAGTTTGATAGCTCCATCCATCCAGCCTGGTTCTGGGTCTGTGAGGAAAGGCAGGAAGGAGAGCACAGACGTTCCGTGGGCCGGAACTTCTGGAGTACCTGCAGCAACTCCAGACGATGAGCATCGCGCGCGATGGATGGGCGTCTTTTCGATCCACCCGGCAAGCCTGGCCACTCACATTGCGCCCTTGGGCAGAGCCGAGCCCAGAAGCGGCCTGGGAGAGCTAGCATTACGGGCAAGGGTGCGCTGAGAAGGACAAGGGCCTGACGAGCGAAATCTGGGTACATGAAGAGTACCCACACCTGCGCCTATAAGTCCTGGCGCCTCTTACAATATTCTTCTTCATGTCTCGGTTTGACCCAGCCGCCCAACGGTGTAGATGGCCACGACTGCGACGTGGACTTGGAAACATACTTGAGTACTCATCGAGCGTCTGAAACAGCCGGCACTTGCCAGTGCTCCTCCTCTGTCCTGATTATTATTCTTCTTCCTGCGTCGGGTATTTTTGAAATTCGCTTTGGCTTTCCTGGTTTGTTTTCATCCTTGAGAGGGGGCTGGCTGGCCTTGTTTGTTGGCTGACGTGCATTCTCCTGTCCTCAAAAGTTTATGTATGCACACACTGATGAAACGCCCCAGTCCAGGATTCCCGCAAAATTTGTACTCCACTCGAGCCAGCGACTCGAACGCATGCGTCCCTCAGATGATCAGAACGAGTTCCCCCCGCCCCCCTCGGAACGTGCATGCTTGCCTTGCTGGCCTGGCCTGTTCGCCCGCCCGTTCTGCCAGCCATCGCGGCACTTGGACGATCTAGTTCTTTGCCCGACCGAAAGAAGAGCAAAAAGAAAAGGGAGTAAAATAAAATTAAAAAAAAAAACATCAAGACATGTGGTAGCACGCGCACTCCAACGCGACGCATCCTTCATTTCCTCTAGGGTGGTCGCCCGCGAACTGTGCGTCACCGGTGGCGGTGCTTTTACCTTTTGGCGACGAAGCCTTGAATGCCACAGCCGCAGCCACTCTCTCACTCTCCTCTGCAAACGATTCGAGTGCATTCAATCATTGAACTCGTGGCGTCGCGCCAACTGTCGAGTCCCATCAAAGAAGGAATGAATCCGCAGATAGAGAGGGAATGGGATGAAAGAGGGGGTAGAGAGACAGATAGTCACACACATAGGGAGAGAGAGAGGATTGTATCCGCAGAGCTCTTCCCTCGACAGCACGTACAATCTTCACCAGCAGGTTTCAACAGCCAATGTCTATTTGGGCAGATAGACAGACAAGCAAAGTCATCAAGCTTCTTGATCCGCTTCCCTGGCTCGTCTGCGTCCATCCCAGTCTGCCCGGCATGAATTTGCCCTCCTCAATGTCAAACCGCCAGCCTGACACCAGCTTGACGCGCGCGACTCCCCAAAAAGGGAGCTGCACGGTATGCATCATGCCGCCATGTACCTTGACACCTTCCAAGACGGCAAAAGCAGGCGCGCCATCGTATGTCGGCTAGTCGTCACACTTGTCTCATAAGCCTGCCCATCTTCCAAGGTTCTCTCGAGCGATCTCAGCCCCCACGCCAGCCTTTTTTTTTTTTTTTTTTTTTTCTTCTTCCCTTCTTTCTTCTGCCTGCGCATATTTTCCCTCCCCTTCCTCCCCACACCCGATCTATTCCCAGCTTCCCTAAACTTGACAGCTGCGACGCTACTACGTACATACGTATGCGCCAACTGTGAGGGACTCCCTTTGCTTTTTTTTTTTGTCTTCGTCTGCTGCCAACCACGACTGTGCAGGAAAGAAGAGTAAAACGAATTAAAATTCATTCCAACCTTACGTGAGGAGGGCAGGGGGGGAAGGATCATGGTACGGCGTATGTACATACACATAGATTGCCACACGAAAATCTGGCGACGCATGAAATAAAGCCCACTTTATGCCCGATTGTCTCCGTCCACTCAGAAAGGGGACGTGTTGAGAAATGAAAGGATTGCTCCGAAACCACCGAAAGAATCTCGTTTTCCGGTTTGAGCCCCTGCTTCAGCACTTCGTCGAGGCCAATTACAGTCCTTGTCTGCTATGGCCTGGGGTCATCAATACGACCACGGTTCTGCCAGGGTTCTTCCCAATACCCCGGGGCTTGTGAGTTCGCTGCGGCGGTGGCACTGGCAGCTGTTGTCGAGTACCACAGTCGATGTGATACGGATCTGTGGCAATGAGAAGAGAGGGGGGGAACTATGCGCCGCCGGGCAGGTGTCCTGTCGGACCGCAGGCGGCTAGGCCATCCGAAGGAAACACAAGCAAGACACACATGGCATTTGTTGTCATGACGGGGAACTACCACGTTGTTCATGAAGCAGATTACCCTGTCGAATTGGATGAGAGGACCTTTCTTTCTACAATGACTGCCAGTTCTATACACTGCATGACACCATGCAGGGGGGGAGATGCGTTTCGCTCTAAAAGTTTCCGTTGTGACCTTGGATGGACGACGGACGGGCTGTTCCTCGCCCGTTACCCGTCAAAAACATCGTGCTGCAGCTCGACGCCGTAATCTTGCGCGATGCCCCTCATCCTCTTCTCCATCTCGTCTTCCATGCCGCCGCCCAGGCCCAACCACTGCCTGAGCTTGAAAAAATAAAAGGCCACGTCCGACACCGTCATGACCATCTTGAAGAGCACATGTCTCCAGGCGTTGGTCATTCTCTGACCGAGGGGGAGGTTCTTGTCCTGGAAGAGACTCCTGCTGGCCCATTCGCCCATCATCTTGACCCGGTTGACGGGCGAGCCCAGGTGCTGGTTGTTTCCTTGGACGATGCGCATATTTCGACCGATAAAGATGAGCTCCTTGGGCCACTTCTCCTCGTCGGCCAGCATGTCGCGCAGGCTCTGCTTCATGAGCCGCTGCATGGCATAGTGCCGCTCCTCGGGCGACTTGCCGTCCATTTCCCTCTTGAGCTTCTCGCGAATCGAGTGCTCCTCGCCGCCTTCGTACGGTCGCATGAGGGTCGCGCTGGCGAAGAAGTCGGCGCCCTTGATGCCCCATTGCGACGTGATGCGCCCGATTGTCTTGTTGTCGAACGTCATGAGGGCTTTCCAGAACGTGCCGTATTGGTGACGGAACTCGTCCGACATGTAAATGTACAGGCCGTGGTCGATTAGAACGAGCTCCGCCTTTCCGCTGGGAAGACGTCGGATGAAGATGTTGCCCGGATGAGGGTCGCAGTGGACGACGCCCCATTTGAAAATCTGCGCCGAGAACAGGTCGATCATGGTCGTCATGACTTCCTTGGTCGTGACGCCCAGGCCGCCCCGGCCGCGGGCGCCCTTCCACTCCTGACGCTCAGGCTTGATCTGTTCGTTGTTTGGATGGGTGCGCATCTCTTGCCGTAATTTGTCCATGTCAAGAGGCGGCAGAGGCGACTTTGCTCCTGGTGACCCCTTTCCATGGCCACCGAGCCATCGTGCTGTCATTGTCTGCTTGTCCCACAGCCGTACGCCTTCTATCCATTCCGTCGTGAGAACGCGACCGGTGGTGAGATCCGAGTACACGGTGGGTATATAGACGCGCCCCTTGAGGCTTTTTTCGGAATTGACCAGCCTCCTCATTGTCTCCGAGTTTTTGGCTTCGTTCAAGAAATCCGTTTCCAGTTCCAACCGCTCCGTGATAAACGGTACAAGCGTGTACAAGGGCAGATCAAACCATCTGGAGTAGAGCCATGTTACAGCCCTGCAATACAACGTGTGTGATCAGCATTCCGTCTGTGGCGTAGCACTGCAAATGGTCAAGAAGGACTGAAGATTATTGATCGCGTGCTGGGAGGCTCCAGAACTTACTTGAACGCCCACAAATCCCAAGCAATCTGCTTGGCGATTTCTCTCTTTTGGATCTTGATAGCCACCTCGCGACCGTCGGGAAGTCTGGCCCAGTGGACTTGCGCGACGCTGGCACTCGCTCTGGCTTTGCGCTCCATGATTCCCATTCCCTCTTTGCCTGTGAAGCTGACGCCAAACACTTCCTCGACACTTTTGCCAAAATCCTGACGAATGACCGCCTCGACATCCTTCCAGCCATCTTGTGGCGCATCGTCAAACATCCTGCTGAACATTTTCTGAAACTCGGGTGGCAAGACGGCACTCTGCATGGCAACGGCTTGCCCGATCTTGAGGTACAGTCCTCCATTGGCCCGCAGCAGATCGAAAAGCCTCTCTGCGTTGCGCGCGTGCAGCTCTGGTACAGAACCAGCGGTGACAGGCTCTGGTCGGAAGTTGAGTTTGTAGTCGAGAGCCACAACGAGCGTGGTCGTGAAGGTGCGCAGCGTTCTCGCGAAGCCGGAGGCGTATATCTGCCGATCGCCGACATAGACTGTGCCTCCAGCGATGAGAGCCAGGAAAAGCCGCCTCGTCCATTTCCTGCCTTTCTTGTACTGCTTTGCCGCTTTAGGAGCTCCGAGCTCTTCCGGTGATGGCGGGCGAACGGGCTGGAAGGCGCCGGTGCTTTGGATATATCGGCGGAATGTCGGTTTGAGGGCATCATGGTGGACCAGAGCACAACTTCCGCGCCCGGAGCTCCTCCGGCATGACGGCAGCGCCCTGGAAAGATCCAGTATGTTGCGACGAATCATGCTCGAAAATTACGTCGCCTGGACCAGTCCGGACTGTTCGTTGCACCTTGGAGCGCGCGCGTGTGTATTGAGTTTGGTTTTTCTTCGGAGGGGCTATTGGGCTTTTTTTTTCTCCTTCCTCCTTCCGGCGGCTAGCTCTCACACATGTGGTCAATGATATCACCGATGCTTACGGTGGTATTTCCGACGCCGATCGGGCTTTTCGCTCTGTTGTGCCTACGGGCCTGCAATGGAACCATCGCCCATTACATTTTATGATGCGGTGAAACACCATCTGCACTTGTCATTGCCATTGCTGAGATTCGAATGCTCGCGAAGTTTAACGACACGAGGCATTTGTTCTGCAACAATACTACACTGTGCAGAGGGCGGCGACGCCACAGTGCACGTGCCTTCCTCTTCTTCGTCTGGTGTGCTTTCTAGATTTTCTGGAGGGGGTGGGGCGGCTTTTTCCCGTCAGACTTCTTTTGACGGCCGATAAAAAATACGTGTAACTTAACATGCAATGATTGTTGCTAAACATGACATACTGGTCTTGTTGTCTTTCCTTTGGGGAAATGGAGCAAGGTGCGGCGGCTTTCCTGTCCAATACACGCACGACCCCCTCCGCCAACCTCGGTGGATAGAGCCCAGGACACAACATCGGAGGCGAATTTACAGCGAGCACATGTTGATGCCTTCCCCCGTTGGCAGCAGATGGCCCTAGTTTTGCGCATCGCGGTTGAAGGCAGGCTGCAGATAGTCAAGTCTGCCTTGCCTTGGTAAATAGATTGCGCTGACGTCTGTGTGTCGGACAAGTTTGCTGGTACCGAGGACTGAAAAAACCGGTGCAGGGTAGGTACGCAAGAGGAGACGATGACGTGAACATTGAGGCATCTGCATGCAGGCTGCAAGCTGTCAGTCCCAGGGTGGAAAGGAACGACGCCGAATGGGCTGCAAGCTGATGTTCATGCACGGATTGCAGCACCGGGAAACGTGCGTCATAACCACGAGGAAAAACAACGTGTCGCCTTGGATTACTCTACGCCGGCAACGCACATTTCAGGCTGCATTGCATTAAGTCGAAGGCGCACACGCAGTAAGCGCGAAGCATATGACGAGCATTACCTCCTGCTGGCACATCCGATTACTTTTCTTGCGCGAGGCCACATTTGAAATCAAGACTCGAGTGATTCGCAGTGATCATCGTCGTCGTCGTCAATGAAGTGCCCATCCAGCGGCATGTGCCTGGATTGAATGGTTCCCGAACTAGAGACGCTGCCCGAAGGCCAAGCCGCAAGTCGGAGGGCGCCTCGCGGCAACGACGGCCAAGCCACGGTCGTGGATCCCCACAAACTGATTACGATTGACAAAGGCCGCCTGTAGATCCTGTCGTGGTTTTATGACGATAAGCGGGACAGATGGTTTTGAGTCAATTGGGCGGTGCACGTCGCAGATTCCAAAACCAAACAGCCCCGCTAAAGTATTTGTGGTCTCTTCAATCTGCGGCGCAATGCTCCTGGGCGCGCATGCTGCTCTCCCTGAGTTTCTGCTCGCTGTCATGGTCCCCGTCTCCTTTGACAGATTGATGAACTTGGCAGGACTCGACAGCCATGCGCAGTGGCCGTCTGGGAAAGCTGGCTGATGCGAGGCGGAGATGACGACGTATGAACCCGACGCAGGCCTTGGGCCTTGAATGATAACAGCCCGTCAAGGCGGGAACAGAGTAGCATTTGGTGGGAAATTGTTGTCGAGCCTACCTGCCCAAAGTAGAACGCAGACACGTCGGCGGGATGCTCTCGTCTCTCGTCTTCATTTGCGCCGAGGATGGTGTAACTCTTTAATCAGGAGACTCGATGCGGAGTGCGGCCATTCCGGTCAAAACGTGCGTCGGCACGGCATTGCGCACCGACGCGCGCTCGCACCTGCGGCTGAAAGATGCGACTTGCGCGACGGGCTGCTTCGCAATCAGGATTTGATTGCCCATGTTCTACCCCGACGCGGCTAGCTCGGCGATTTTCTTCCTTCCCGTGGCAGTATGAGGTACACGTCTTTGGGACAGGCAACGCGACGGGATCAAGTCATCGTCCTCACAGTCTCGCTGCCCGGAGCGAGACGACTTCCTTGCCTCGCAGGAGGCTACGTCTTTGGACTCCTGAATGAGGGCAACAGGGATCCGGGCTGACTGACTTGCCGGTACGTACAGTACGTCAGCGAGGTATTGGATATGGGAGCCGAGAGGGCCAAAAACGCGCCGATAAGCAGGCTAATCGGTGCTGGGGAGCGGGCCTGTCTGGGTACACCTGGGAAGAGGATGGATGGTTGCAGGCTGGCAGTCAACAGGGAAGGACCGACGTGGGAGCCAGATAATTTCAAACAGTCGGAGGTACAGAGTTTGCGTGTCGCCACGCAGAGTCCGCGTAGCGTTCACGCACGCATGCTTGAGGATATTGGACACCAGATGCATGGCAAAGCGGCCAAATTTGAGCGTTGGGCGACCTCTAGCGGCGCCCCTCGGTCCAATCCAGCGCATTCCAATGGGTCGTGTTGTTGACCCTGACCCGTC
Source organism: Aschersonia sp. MBC 508 (assembly GCA_030780645.1). Lineage (NCBI taxonomy): Eukaryota > Fungi > Ascomycota > Sordariomycetes > Hypocreales > Clavicipitaceae > Aschersonia > Aschersonia sp. MBC 508. The sequence continues at coordinate 44 of JAPFUF010000056.1, read as the reverse complement.
TCCTGCTGTCGCTGGGTCCTGGCCTTTGTTTGAGACATGGACCT
>JAPFUF010000054.1:0-22492 GCA_030780645.1 Aschersonia sp. MBC 508 | reverse complement strand
CCTCCCCCACCCCCCCTTGCTGCAGCCGTCGTCCAGGGAGCCGGACTCGTCGCATTCTTCGACAGACATCGGCTGTCACAGCAAGTCATACATACCAAAGATGCACGCATCAGCGACCAATTCCTTGGCTCATCGCTTTGTATGACGTCTCTATCTCATCGTTCAGAAAAGAAGTGCGAAAAAGAAAAGTGAGAAAGAAAAAAAAAGAAAGAAAAAAGGGTTTAAATGCTGGCAGAAGGGTCGCATTGCTGGTTCCCGATACAATGCGGGGTTCCAATGGGTCGACTCAGCAGGCCAAAGGCCTGACGACGGCGGCTCATCTCGTGTTAATTCGGTCACATGACCATTCAGCGGATCTAATTCATTTATGTACCTGTTTCTCGTCTGATGCTGCACGACACGAGGTCTAGTCAGATAAGCTGCTGGACTAATCCTGGGCCACGCATTAGCCTCCCTTGCTCGCATGTCCAGACCAGAACTAAACATTTACAGTGTCCCTTGAGTCAATCTCCCGTCTCGGATGGTGCTGTTTTTCAATAGTTCATACCACCTCTTGCCATGATCCCTTGACTCCCCTCAGATGTAAATTCCTTTTCGAGGCCGCATGTTCAAGCCATCGTATCGTCTCGATCGCGGTTTCGAATTTTCCCCCAATGCTCCATGGCCCGAGTCTCTGTCCCTTTAATGGACACGAAGTCCCGAGATTGGGGTTCGCAGTGTACAACATGTGCCCGCCACAATTGTCCGTCAACGCCCTGCGCCTTTCTGCGCTCGTTGGCCAGGCTAATCATCACCTAGGTCCCCCGAAGTCGGTGGTGACCAAGATGCTCGCACTCGTCCCTTGCCATCGGACTTGTGTCTGGCCGCATTGCAAGATACTTCCTCGGCTGATCACAGGAGGAACGGAAAAAAAAAAGAAATAAGACAAAACACACTTCATGAACACTCAGATATGAGCATGTCTTTGCACATCAAGATTCGCACTCCGCACAATCAGTGTTAGCCACGGTGGCTAGCTGCGAGATGGCTGAGAGATTCCTCCGATTCCTCGAGCTTCAGCGGGCGGTTCTCTTGGTCGTCGGCAAGACAATATTCTCTATCACGGCATTGGTAAGGTCGTTCTTCGAACTCGGCTGAGGGCGTCATTCCGCTAGCCGGGCTTCGCTCTTGATCAGTGGCGGCATAACCGTATGGACAACTCTGCATGGGGGGTCGTAGCGAGCCTTCGTGCATCAGCAGATCGTCTGGAGCAGGTGCAGCAGTGTACACGTTTGAGCTTCGCTGCATATGAAGGGCGTAAGTCGCGCTTTCGTAGCCGTCGTATCCATTGCTTATACCAACAAGACCCGGATGATTTGTATCATGCGGCAGTCGCGTGATAGCTCGACTGGTCGGTCTGCCAGCGGTCGCAGATTCATCCTGATCCCTGTTGGCGGCCAAAGGCAACAGCTCGTCATGGGATAAGCAAGAACTTGAGAAGCTAGTCAAGGTATTGGGGAAGGCGTACGCATTGCTGTCCATAGCGGAATGCCGCGCTGAAAGCCCAGCAGTTGTGGCCCCGGCTCCGTAGTTGCAAGCCGCGTCTGAATCGGAATCCATATACGTCGGATTGTTGCTTCTCGCAATCAATGGATTGTTCGTGCGATACGGCTCCATCACATACTCCTGTCCGTGCAATGGTCCTGTAGTTTGGGAAGAGCTGAATGCCGCAGCCCGGTCACCGTGATATCCATGCTCCCAACCCTCGATGTGGCCATACTGTTCAGCTGTGTCATCATGGCCAAATGACGCGGTTTGAAGGGCGAAGGGCGTCGGTTGTGATAATGCGGAGGAGGCAGTCGGACTATGTGGCAAGTATCTCCGACCAGGATCGAAGTGGAAATCTCCTTCCCATGTTCGCATCTCTTCCAGTTCTCTCGAGGAAACCTGGCCTTCTCGTCAATGCTTGACGTATTTGCTTGGATATGAGTCACCCACCCTAAGAAATTGGCATACACCCAGACCAGCGCTTTGGCAGTTGGTGCATGGTGCACCAGTCCCGTTGTCACCGCTGCACCTGATTTTTCTCTGGCGGCAACGGCCGCACTATCATACTGATCTTCAGCTCATTTTTTTCGCTAGAAACTTGGGAAGCTTGGGAACGTTGGGACTCGAGCGCAACTTACGGCAACAGCAATGCGCTTTCTCTGGGAGCCAGACCCCTCAATCCCCTCAAACTCACTCATCCCCGCCACAGAGGCAACAACCTCCTGGCCAAGACTTTCAAAGTCCTGGTTCGCGCCTCGTCGCTCTGGTCGGATCGGAAGAAGGCAAAATATTATGATCTCGCAGGGAACTTCGTAAAAAATGAGCATGATATAGGTACAAGATGATGACCGCAATCACCGGCGAGGCGACGTGCAACTCTGTGCAACCACGGTTGACTTCCGCCTCAAGCAAGAATACCTTCAGGATCATTCCAAAGATGGCGGGCTCTTAAAGAAAGTGAGAAATCCCCTGAGAGAAGGGTACTGTATTACAGAACGATCAGCGCCTGAACGTGCGAGGGCCAAAGTGAGCACAAAAGAGGGCGTATGATGATACGGCAAGAGTTGCTGTATACGCTGGCTGAGTTATGGGAATGATATGGCGCGTGATTAACTTGTCAGGGCAAGTTTTTACAAATTCCTGACAGAAGCGGAGGCCACGATTTCTGACATTATTCCGGGGGAAGAAAAATAGCGGCCGCGGCGCTTTCGTGTTTGGATGAACAGCAAATAGCCGAGCAGCTGCTCCAGGTGGTGAGGACTATCAAACAAAGGGCTTGGCTTCACTTATGTCATGCTGTTGTACATCGGCCGTACGACGATCGAGAGCCCTTGCATCCCAGTATTTTTGGGGGTCTCATCGAAGCTTGTCTGCAGTTGTCGGATTTTACCCGTCGCCTCCAATGACATTCTGTTCGATCGCACAACTTCTCGCTGGCCCCTGTCGTATGTCATGTTTGCAACGATGCTAGCTGAAAACGGACCGTCCATTGACGAAACACGGTGGTCACCAGTCGTCACCGAAGCACGTTGTTGTCCGAGAAGCCCATAGTGCTTCCCTCTCGAATGGCTTGGGGGCCGTTTGGGTAGATCGCAGGGGGTCGACGATCATGCACAAGGCCGTTGCATACCTTTGTGGATGGCATCTTGAGATTTCTGCCGGCATCTTCTGTCCGCAGCCTGTCAATACCATTTGCCCAGCCCGATACTCCGCAGACCAGGTCACTACAGCCGAAATTCCGGCTTCTCGGTGAGGGCAGAGGAAGCATCATGATATCGGCGCCAAAAATAGACATAGCCAGTGGATCGCAACCACTGGCCAGCAAATGTAAACGGTCGTGCATTTTCGGCGGCCCATCCTAGCTGCATGAGCATCCTACATTCAGGCAGGCGCAGCACGTACTCCGAGTTAGAGTCAAACATCACGGAAGTGAAAGATCCCCGGTTTTGGTTGTGAAGGGGGGGGACGATGCTCTGTGCATTTACGCCGGCTTTGAACTCGCTCACGTCTTCGTCGTCAATGGATTGACGTATCATGCTGCCCGGTCAGTCCCAAGAGCAGTCCGCGTTAAAGCTTCCTGGAGAAGGTCTCAAAATGTTGTTGCTTCGCCCCTCAAAGCATACCCATTTGGCTTAGTTGAGGCTTGGTGACACCGGTGAAATAAACCATCAAGAGTCAGCACACATGCTGCGGCAAGCCTGGGACGGCGGGGGAAACTTGTGGGCCAAATCCACCAGAACTCATCTCACCGTAATGTTGACAAGGTAGTTCGTATACCACGACCAAATTAGCGACAGACAGCCGCGCCCGTCAAACAAAACCAATTTGACTCAAACGCCTGAGGTGAAGGCCCCACGGCGGCGGGTTGAACAAGCCGCGCGACCCATCCGCTTCCAAGGCCCACGTTGTGAGCCCTCATAACCTCCGACAGTATGGTACATCCGTCATACTTGGAATACGTCCCAGCTCGACGAATCTCTCGTCTGATTGGCAGTCTCTTACCGGCAGTGCGACCACCTAGAATAAGGCAAGTAATTCACTGCGAAGCATAAGCAAAAGAGTCAAATGGAGGGGCTAAAGGGATATTCCATAGACTGCGGTGATCGCACTTCATGAGTGCCTTGTTGCGTCGACGATGATAGCCTCATCGACTTTTTCTCGCGACATCTACACTTCAACACCATCATGCACGCCCACCTGCGCACTCATCAGATTACGACCTGGTGTGTGGGCTGCCTCGTCTCTAGGAGTTGGAATGCTTCGCAAGCTCGCGTCAGCGGGCGCACCCTATGGGAGTGTAGTCCGAAAAAGAAACGAAGGCGGCCAAACGTAGTTACAAAGAGCCCTCTGATCAAAGCTGGATTCAATGAACTGGGACATCTTGTGTCAGCGTTGGCAGAAGACGGGATACGATTGAGCAAACATTTATCTCAAGTTGCCATCATGCCTGCAGCATTGATGCGCCAGTCACGTCACGGTGAAGAGGGTTTTAGGACTGCGTGTGCAGCGCAGCACAAGCGCCCGCAGCCCGCAGCCTGTCTCCTCTGAGGCAAGTTTTCTTTTCTCGCTATCCGAGAAAAAGTCGGATGGGCAAAATTAAAATAAAAGATAGAAGAATTAGATAGAAAGTGAATATGAAGGTAACCTTGTCGTCGCCGTGACACCGATTGGTAGTTCGGTACTGCCTTTCAACCCTTGCCAAAACGGAACTCCACGGGGTTGATGGGGATGGCAGGCTTCATGAAGCGAGGAGATCCGCAATGGCAAGCAGGACCGAAAGCATGGTCGCACAAGGGGCAAAGACACCGCCACCAACTTGCAGCTCGAGTGACGTGCCGGTCTTCGGGCAATTATGGAAAATTGCCAAGAATTATTGAGCGCCGCATGCTACTTAGACTGCGCGAAGCAGATGTCACGACAGCAACGCCGGGAGCTGAGCAGTCCGCCCAGGCAAGTGGAAGGAGCAGCCCGGACTGACCTGACCGTCTGACTACGCAAAAGCAGGAACTATCCGTGAGACTACTTACTTTGACATGCTGATCTCGGACTTACACTGCGACATCCTCGATCCATTACCCTTCAGTCGGACGAGCGGAAGAAGGATGCATCCGTTGGACATGAGCAAACAAATAGAGCCAGAGCGCGCTCTGAAGCGCAAAACGTTGCATATCAAGGAACATTAATACACAATGAGACCTGACATCCAGATCCTTTCCTTCCGTGATGAGTGCCCACGTGATTATACGCTGATGAAATCGTGTTCTTGGGATGGCCGTCATCGATGCCATTTTTTTTTAAACCTCGAGTGCACTAACTTACCTGGCCGTGGCTCTTTCCCTGGCTGCCGCATCGCCAGAATATTCAAGGGTTAACCCATTTCGATACGCTCTGAGGTCATCAGGGCTACACCCCGCAAATTATGAAAAGCAAGGCTTGGATTGTCGCTGCGACATCGCCAAATGTTGCTGCGTCCTGACCGCTTGCAACACCGCCTCTGCATCGGCAAAAGGTGAACGCCGCTGTGCCGAGTCCGCGGGAGCTCCACTCGAAGACTCGAAGACAAGGCGGATGATGTAACCAGACCGCGTGGGAAAAGGGAAGACAACACGAGAATGCAACCTGAACGCCAATTTGATACACCCTCACTTGAATCGCAGGTAGGACAGGCGAGGCGGCATTAGGAACAAATGTGTTATCAAGCAACCGATGCAGAGCTGTGAGTCACGCACGAAAGATCATCTGCCATTCCTGCCGCTCGACCAGCCGCGGCACGTAATATGCATAGTTGTCCGTAATTTCCGCATGTCGAGCACGCTGTAGGCCTCATTGTGGCTCATTCTTGTGTGACGAGCGTGAACATCCTGGGAAAACGCTCACCGATGTAAACGACCGGTCAGCGTAGTCATGATTCCCTGCACGTACTGCGAGACCACTCAACTGCTCCCAAATGGCCCCCACGCGGACTCAGATAGACGAGGCGCTGTGTGCAATACTTTGCCACTAGTTGGTCGTTGTCAAATTCGTGTGAGCAATTCGCATCTTTTTACAACAAACGCGCTCGGGGGTAGCCGCGAATCAATGACATCGCAGCTCTACCACTCGTACCACAAGGCGTCCGCCAAAATTGTGGGACGACGCTGAAATTCCTATCCGATGAAACATAAGGGTTGTGCCATCGCATCAGCATCGCCAAGTGTGCTGAAAGTCAAGCAGCGGTACGCTATCCTGTAGGATCGCATATTTCAATTCCGAGAGCGGTAAGATCTATCGCGGTAGGCTTTGGCCTGTTCTCGATCTCTTTCTTGATCTCTGTAATGATTACTGCGGCGGCTTCCTGTGAAGCCTCCATCTCTGTACTCTGTGTCCCTGCTGCTTATTCGACGATCGTCGTGCTGCCGAACGTGACGATCGTCACCGAGACCCCGCCTTCTTGACCGTGGGCTTAGGCTCCGACCTCTGATGTTTCTGTCACGGTTCTCCAATTTCGGCGACTTCTCCTGGGCTCTTGAATGCTTCTTGTTATCTCGGGTCTGGCGATCCTTCATATCTTCATCGCCATGCACCATGCCGTAATTGTCTCTGTTCTTTTCTTCCTCTGCCCGATACTGTCGTCGTTTTTCCAGTTCCCGTACTCCGCCCCAGCCTCCACGTGAAGCGTTCATGCTCCGTTTCTGGTTTGTATCCTTTCTCCAGACGTCGCTCAGCTTGCTCACACTCTGGGAAAAGTCGACGTGGATTCTTCGATCGTCAATCAATACGCCCTCCATTTTGAAGTATGCCGCCTCGCAAGATGCCTTTTGTTCGTATTCAATGAAGGCATACTGCAGGCTATCGCCCGTTTTTTGGTCCCGAATAACCTCGCAACTCAGTATTTGCCCAAACCGTCCAAATATGAGCTCCAAATCTTCGTCTCTTGTGACAGGGTTGAGCTTGCAAACAAACAACACATTTTCCGGAGGTTTCACCTCTGCAAATGGCAGATCTCCCATCATTTCTAGGGTCAGAGCTTGTGCATTCGCTTCGGTATGGCGTCGCCGACGTTCCAGCTCAGCTTCGTCAACTCCATCGTCTTCGTGTAATGCAGCCTCGTTGGCAATTCGGACCGTCTTCAATTGCTCAGATGTTGGCGGGGGACTGGAACTAGGTTCTCGAAGGCCCGGGGGATCTTGGTACGGGTCGTCCAATACCACCGTATGCTTTATTCGAATATCGATCAATGGGTGACCCTTGTCGTCCACAATTGCGTCATTGACCTTCTCCAAGACATCGAAGCCTTCTACTACTTTGCCGAATACAGCTGCTTTTCCGTCAAGAAAGCCGGTATCCTCTCCAAGGGTAATGATGAATTGTGACGCGGCCATGCGAATATCGGGATCAGTAGCGAGTGGTACAGTGGCCATGCTCACCGTACCGCGTTCTAGGTGTTTTAATTTTGGATGGAAGAAGGCAGGAAATGACCGTTTTGAGGGATCGCCGGACAGATGACCCCATATAGAGGAGCCTCCATCGGATTGTTGAGAAAATGGTCCGAGTGGATCGCCTGTTTGGAATGAGAAGTTCTTCTGGACGGAATGAATCGGAGCAAAGTTATAGAACTTGATTTTGCAAAGTTTCAGGAAGCTTTCGCTCGCGTTAGTCTTTACTTCGTAGAGGTTGAGGGTGGTGCAACGCACTTCTCGCATAATTTCGGCGCATGGTCGACGAGTAGATCGATGACAATGTCACCAGAGCTCGTTTCGAGGAGAACTGACATTGCACACTGATTTTCAAGAGCGCGATGCTCAGATGTGTCACGCGCAAGTTTGGGGGTTGAGGGCAGATGCCGAGGCGCTCCGCAGAGCTCCGGTCACTTTAGCAGGCTGAACTTCAGCCAGCTTAGTCAGCAGACACAGGCCTCTCGTGCGATCGACTTAACAACTCGGTGGGCAAATTAAACTCTCAAAAAGCAGAATCTCGGTGACACTCACAATCATTGAAAGCAAAGAACTAAGTCGTTGTTTCCTCGGGACGACACTGGAGAGGCATTTCGAACATGGTTCAAATGATGGACGGCGCGGTTCACTATCCCCATATAACTTCCATGACTAGGGTAGCTCTCCTAGTACATGGCCGAGTCCAGAGAACCGGATGACTGCCACATAGTTGAAAATGTCTAATTAGGAAGGGGGCGCTGGTACAAGGGTATGTCACCATGAAAATGGCTCGCGCGCGAAGGTGGAAGACCAAATTGCTACGCTATGTGTTGTATCGGGTGCATTTCCTTCTTGACCCTGTCGCCTCAGGCAAAGAAAACATGGTACAGCCGAAGTTCAGGTCGCCCACTTCTTCTGGTGACAAGACGATGGCACCATCCGCAAGCGGCGGTGAGAATTGATGGGGAAGCCAATATTTAGTATTTGCCGGGGTGCCTGTGAAGGCATGCCCAAGCTGCCCATAGGGGGGGTAATAAACTCTCGAATACCGCTCTGCATTGTAAAAAGTCTTGGCTCTTCCTCAAAGGTAGAAAATTCCTCTTCAAACCGCGTGAAATCAGCTTAGTCGCTGAACACCATGGACAATCTTTGAGAGCAAACACATGCTTCGCTGAACACGAAGACAGGGAAGACAAAGATCTGCTTCATCAATCACCGTGAAACATCAGAAAGATTTTCAGGGCCTTCCCATGGCATTGGCGATACCAGATGGTGTATTCGTGGAGGACTGCTTTTCCGCCTCCCTGAACGAAGTTCCTTCTCCGTTTTCATCAATCTGGCTTGCGCCCACGTGCGCATGGCGCTATTGCTGCGAATATCGTCGCAGTTGAGTAGTTCTGTCAAGGCGCGTTTGATGCTCTCGTTGACGTCAAAGAGACGCCGCTCCTCGACGGAAATCTCGATCAGCGTCTCTTCATCCAAGATTGTGTCGAGATGCCTTTCCGTGAACGCGCAAGCGCAAGCGCTGCAACGTCCTTTGCTGCGACCATACAGACGTCCGGTCGACATAGAGAGTCCTTGAGAGAATATCGCAGAATTCGTTGATGGGCTCAAGGATCTCGCTGGGATGCAAACAGCTGCCCGTGGCCGAGCTCGAATTTGTTGAAGGCGGGAAGACAACTCTTCATGCCGCTCCTGAAGCAATAAATACGTCTCGAATGCTGGGCTGTAAATACATGATCTGCTGAGAGCCATGGCGACAGCTGTGATAGAAGAGATCAGAAGGCTGTGCAGCAGGAAATGACGGAAACATATGTCTGACCATTCCAGAGTCAATGGACGATGATATGGAGAGACTGCCTCGACCAAGAACTTGCACGGAATATCTGAGTCTTGGGCAGGAACCAGTGTCGGTGATCAAGATTTATTGGTGTGACGGGACAACATGCAGCTGCAGTAGCCTTATGTCAGATTTGGTCGTTCCCAATCAGGGCAGCGGACGCCTCTGCAAATTGGCGAGCCAGCAGAATGACGCCACCGCGTCGAAGAGAGTTGAGGGCCAGGTTGGCAGTCACTGCGCTGTCGAGCGATGTACGGAAGTGATGAGCTCGTGTGCTGGTGGCCTCGAGCAATTTTTTACACGGCGAAGTGTAGAGTGAACAGTGAGTGCGACAATTTGACTGAGAAGATCATCTCAATGAAGTCATACCAGATGAGTGAGGAGCTCGGTCTCTCACAAGCAGGCCCGCCGGCTGTTTGTATGCAGAAAGAGATGGAATAGCTCGGACCCGGCCTTTTTGTTGATGCATTGCAATCGACAAAGGCGAGGATGCAATGCTCTGGAGAACCCCCCAATGAGGTATGGGTGAAGCATGTCTGTGCCAAGTTTCTGCCTCGCTTGGTTGAAGAGATGAGCCAAACAATCATTCAATACTGGAGCAAGCTTAAACGCATGGGCACCTACGCACCCCTTTAGCCGGATCACTTGTCGTTTAGTTCCAGGTCACGCTAACTGTAATAGACTGGAGCAGACTGCAGCCAATTAGGCCAATGCTAGTCGCAGCTGAGCGACGCGCCCCGGGCCCAAAGCCGGTTTCGTGCAGGAAAATTGTGACGTCGAGGAGCATAGTCGGGCATCCAAGACGAGAGGCCCAAATTGAAGGAGCCTAGAGCGTCATAGGTCAGATAAAGTGGTCATGCAACTTGATCGCTTGGAGGCAGGATAGGTCAGGAATATGTTTTTTTTTTTAACAAACAGGAGGATCGACACACCTTCAGTTGTGTTTGGGTATGGCGCAGGAACATGACGGATTGTTTTGACAGCTGGCAACCCGGGTGGCATGCGTGTGGCGTACACTGGAACGAGGCTTGCAAGGGAGTGGGGTTCGGGCTGGTCTGATCGCAATGAATTGGACCCACGAAGGCCGTAGGGCCGGCCCAGTGGCTGGCTGGTTTGGTCCAGATTGAAATGAATGTTGTTAGCGACGTCCCTGCGGCTGCTACAGCTGAAAACCAGGATCAGGACGGCTTGGATTCCAAGCACAAACTTCATCGCATCGTCAATAGTTTCAAGCCAGAGGCTGTGACTCTCTCGTCCGAGCCATGCTGCATTTTGGCCCGATAATAAAGGCTGGGAGCAAGACTCCGTAGGGAAGACGCCTGATCTGGTCTGAGCATGCACGGGGGGGCCCTTGGCCAGCGCGGCATTTTGAGTACATTCTGGAGAAGTTTCATTTGGTGACTAAGACTGGGGGTGTGAAGCTGCATGACTTCGCCGGCGGCGGTGCTGTCGTCCACCCTAGACCACTTGAACATCGAATCGCCCCGAGAGGCGACCTTTGATTGACGACCAAAGGCTTGCTTGTCCACGCAATCGCCTAGTAGTTGAACCCTTGGTTACTCGTCCTCGCTGGGATGGATTAGAGCGCGCAATCACTCCAAACGCAACTTGTTTACATCTTACGTTTGTTCTTCTTTGCACCTGTATGCAGCCTGAACTTTCATATCATCTACAGGTTTTTGGTATCATCGGGTGGGCTTCAGCGGCCTTGAATAATTGATACGGCCTCTCAGAGGCTCCTGGAAATGCACAAGGCCTCCAGCTTGGCTCATTTGTCCCAGTGTGGTAATTCTGGCAGTGCTCCCGTAGATTCGCCTCTGGACACATTTGACCTCGAAACGTTCTTGTCTCGAAATGTTTCCTCAGGCGTCGCGCACTTAGACTTCAGCTCCCACGCGCTTCCGGGTAGGCTTCTGGACACAAGTCTTTGGATGCCTGGCTCGGCCAGCAAAACCCTATTATATTTAGTCGTCTAGCTCGAACCCCTCAGATCCAAGGATGACTCCGTGGGCCCACTTCTTTTCTTCGAAAAACTCCCAGGCTTTAGGATAACTACCTGCCAACATTGAAGCTACAATCTACCTTCTGGTGTTGTTCTTCTGGACCGATTTGACTCTACGCCTCAAGTCTCCCAGTTGAATTGAAGCTGAGTTGCAGCAGCAATTTCTACCGACTTCTTCCAAGAGGGACCTTCAGTGCCTTACACTTCTTACAAAGAGCCCGGTCCTACCCTACCATCGCTTGGCCATTCTTCAGTTTCAGTTGGTCAGAGATGCTTCGAGAACCATGCCAGAACCAGACATCCGACTGCGTCTCGCCATCCGGCGACATGGCTTGCCTGAAATGAAGCTCCTCTGGCCGTGTCCTCGCTCCTCAGAAGTAACGGTCGCCAAGCTTCTTACCTCCGTGAATTCAGTCGTGCCCCTGGAAAGCAGTACTTGGGGCTTGGAGGATTATGTTGTTGAGCTTGCCGACAGCCAGGGTGGAAGCTTCGAATGCTTACATTTCCAACAAGTTGCAAATATATTCAAGGACGACGATCACGTCATGTACGTCGTCATCCCTGAAAAAGGCTCGCACCGCAGCAGCGATGATGCTAACAAGCCTAGTATTCGATCACTCCTGACAGACGATTTAAAACGAAGGCGACTTAGTGGGCGACATCAAATCTCGATCGACGGCAAACATCTCGTCGATGGCGTGGCTTTTGGGCGTCCCTGGCTACGAGCGCCTCGCGATCGACCAGCCATTGAACTGCCTCCACGGAAAAGAGCACGGATAGCACACGAAACACAGCCTACGGAAGCCCCAACAGAACAGCTAATGCTGGAAGGCCCAGCTGCGTCATCCGATGGTGACCCGTCGGTGGGACAGAATGAATCCGGCAATGACAGCGATGTCGATTTCAGCTGCAGTGACGATGATGCTACTGATAGCACGTCAAACAAGATGAGCGCAGACTGGCATAATGACGAGTCTGTCTGCGCTCCGGGCGAGCTGGAACTTGAGCTTGAGGAGTTGGCCAAAGAATTGGTAGAGAACCAGGCAGCGCTGTCAAAATCGAAGAAGAACTCCGTACAGCAGCGCGTCGCTGCAATTCGGACGGCTTTTCCATCTGTTCCTCGTGCTACCATCGCTGATGAATTGCAACGACGGAAAAACGATTTGAGAAAGACTTACGATGCTCTGAAACGATCGAGACGCTCGGCCCTGACTTACGACGAGATGATGGAAGCCGCGCTATTGGGAGACTTGGACCTTGCCTCATCCCTGCAACAAGGAGCGGACGATGTGACTTTGCTGTCTAGGCCGAGACAAAAGCCTTTGATCCAAGAGATAAGCAGCGAATCACGCTCGGAATCATCAGACGTTGGATCTAACAACTCAGAGTCGATGTCGCCTCAGCAGTCCTGCGACTCTAGCGGTGTGTCCAATGAGGACGACTCCAACTCGAATAAGTCAGACTCCACGTCATCCGATGATAGCGACGATGATAGCGACAGCGAAGATGAAAGCGAAGATGAAAGCGAAGATGAAAGCGAGGATGATGGCGAGGATGAAAGCGAGGATGATAGCGAAGACGTTGTCGAAGACGGTGTCGAAGACGATAGCGAAGATGACAGCGAAGATGAAAGCGAAGTTGACAGCAGCGAGGAGTCCGATGAAAGTAGTCCGACTGTACCTCGGCAGGAATTCAGACAACCTTTGGCAGCCAAGATCGTCACTGAGGTCATGAATGCAAACTTACCAGGTCAGGGCCTCACGAAGACGCAGAAGCGCAATATGCGACGAAGAAAACACAAAGCTTTGAATAAGGAAACTTCGTCGATCCCTAGTGCTAGAGATGCAGACCTTGTTGCGCGAAAGGAAGCACTCATAGAGGCACTTTCGGAGAAGACGTCAACGACCGTGGCGAGCAACTCACCCGATGCTGTTGACGCTGACGCCACAAAACCCACCGAGACGCGGGATGAGACACCATCTTCAGCTGGATCAGAGGCGCCGCGACGAGCCCGCATCGACTTGGGAGCTGGTAGAAGAATGCTGTTCGCAGCGCTGGGACTCAAAAACCCAAAGTCGAAAGCCGACGAGGAAAAGCTTAGACAAAATCTCCAAACCCGCACTAAGCCATCGAGCCAGAAATGCGTCGCTGCAGCACACGACGCGCTGCAGGAACATGGCGAGGATGACGAGGGAAATGATTCTTGGAGATCGAAGATCACCTATCGTGCCATTGAGTGTTGTCACGAAGGCATGATACTTTCGGAACCTCCTTTTCCGTTTGTTCAGCGTTGGGATCCACAACAGCAATATAGCTCTATGCGCAAGCGAAAAAGAGACTACGATGCAGAATACGAAGAGAGCTATCTGGAAGGCGTGGCCATCGACACAAAGCCATCAAGTGAAGATTTGGCGCAGCGCATTGATGCCATCGCGCCAGTCGAACGGTCAGAGGGCAACAAGAAAATCAACGTCAACGGCTTCGCCGGGACAGAGCAGAATCGGGAAGATTTGATACAATTGCCACAGGATTTGGAAAGCCTCGCCCCCCTCGATAAGCATACGGTTAAAGAGGGCATGGTTATCACTTGGAAGCAGTGCGTCATGTCCAAAGCTACTCAATGGCAACCCGTGCTTGCATCTGTCACAGCAGTAGTGTTGCCTGGGAGTACCGAGTCTGGCTTGGAAGTACAGCTAGCGTTTCGAGACCGGCAGCAGCAAATTAAGGTGTACGACGAAGTCACAGGTCAGCGCATATACGACAAATTCGAGACTCCAGATGCAGACGAGGACGAGGTTGAAGACGACGGTCGGAGATTTGTTACGTGGGATGACATGATGGAACCAAGGATCGTTGCAGCGGTGACCAACTCAGCACTATGAGACAGTCGGCGAAAGATGGAGACAGCCTGATGGAGTGAGCGGCCTTGCACCATCAAGTCTGCATCTCAGGATTTGATGCGTACCTTATGTTACATAATGATGCATATGCTGTTCACGATAGGATATTGTCGTAACTACTGCGATAAAAATGGGGCAACGACGTTGGCCATGGTCCCTGTCTGGTTGAGCTGAGTCGACCCGACAGGTCAGCCTGTCAAGTATGGGCAGGCATAAGATGGCGATGTCTCATCCATACAGATACCCACCTAGGTAGAGAAGGCAGGTAGATAGATCAACGATGAACACTATGACCACTCCTATGCACAAGTGATACTTCTTTAGTGACCATAACAGACGGGCTGGGGGACGAAGTAATTCCGCCGAAAAGCAGTGCACTTGTATTCATCGTGCTGTTTGAAACGCCAGATTCCACTGATTCTTCATACCACCAAGCCACCGTCACCGTGGTCTTAAGCAAGTGGGCGATCGTCGTTCCATGAAAACCGGCCCAGCGTCGCATTACGCGCCAGTCCACAGGTGCCCCATGCCCCTCTCTACATCCACATAATGCGACTATTTCTCCTTCTTGGCCTTTGCTCCCTTGACCTTCGCCGTGCCACGTAGCGTCTTTTGTCGGTTCTTGCGTTGCTTGCCTACACGGGAAAATGTCAGTTCGTGATTCTGGTCGAGATGCTGATAAGGAATGACATACGCTGCTGTCTGCTGGCGCGTTCGGGCTTGGTAGCCATGCCGACGCGGACTAGGCGGTAGAGAGGTTCAAATTTCTTCATGGCCTCGGGTGAGTCGTAGATCAGGGCGAATCCAGTGGTCTTGCCGCCGCCAAACTGCGTTCGTAGGCCGAAAACCTGCACCTGATCCTTTTGCGCCTTGTACAGCCCTCCCAACTTCTCTCGCAGCTCATCCTTGGAAATATTGGCGCGGCTAGGGTGTAGGATATCCCTAGAAGCAAAGCAGTCAGTCCCAAGCTCATATTGAATTAAGTCTCGCGTCCAGCCGATTCTTCCAGGATGTTCCGTGGATTCGGGAAAGCCCGAAGCCGTGGAGGTTGTATCCTATATAAACACTCTTTTGCTCCGGCATCGCCGCTATGGTTGAATTCGAGATCGCGACAGGTTTTTTTTTTTTGCGAAGACTTGACGTTCCGGGTTGCTGGTTGAAAGGCTGCAATGGGGTTGAAAGACGGCAATGAAACTGTTTAGACTCACACGACCATCTGCTTGCGGCCCAGCAGAGGATTGCGAATGAACTTGCGCGTTCGCAAAGTGACGGGACTGTCGTTGTCGGCCATGATTGAAATGTTGTTTGGTTGACAATGGTGACGGTCCTCAAGGAGTGAGCATTTTGCATCGCTTGAGTGGGTGTGCAGCGGGTCCCGGAGAGTGAGGACGCCTGGGTGGGTCCAACCCTAAGTGAGGCGGTATCACGTGCATAGTCTGCGAAGTCCTGGGGTGGTCGGTCTTTGGATTTCCCGGCTCCGACGGACGCGTACTCCGTAGGGCTATGCATAATGAATAGCCGTCCCAGGACAACCGCTACATTGAACTAACTTCCTCAGTACAGTATTCACCATTAATCCCCTTGCTTCACTCATTGAGACCAAGGCTAAGCAGAACTCTAAGGTTTCTGGAGTGATTCGCCCCCGTATGCGCGACCCTTTTTGTCACTCATCTGTATCTGACGGGTCCTTCCACATTCATAATGGTGCAAACCAAACTCCAGAGAATTCTGTGAGCTACTATTCGTTATCTTGATCGGGCAAAGAAGGGAGTTCTCGGCCGCGTCCGTTCACCGAACCGACATCGGCACCTTTATTAGTGAGCATTTGAAATACTGCGTACTCACCTGCTTCGGCTGCCAACATCAAAGGTGTCCAGCCGGTCTCGTCATCCTCGAGCTCAACAGCGACAGCTTTCTCAAGTAGTAGCTGGATGATCGTATGCCTGTCTTTGGCCCATTGTACTACAACAGATTTTCCGGTCCTCGAATGAAGAGGACCGATTCCTCCGAACCCTAATGGGAAAATAGAAATTTTCTCTACCTTATCTCTCTCCATTCTCATGAATCGCTCATTGCCTTCTCTTATGATAGCCATTTCTCCGCTCAGGAACTCGTTGGTTTCCGA
The DNA here is from genome assembly GCA_030780645.1 of Aschersonia sp. MBC 508. NCBI lineage: Eukaryota > Fungi > Ascomycota > Sordariomycetes > Hypocreales > Clavicipitaceae > Aschersonia > Aschersonia sp. MBC 508. Next base: position 6,186 of record JAPFUF010000054.1, on the reverse strand, counting down.
TGGTGCGCGCGCGAACTTGCGCATATCTGCCAATGACTTTAGTGCCCAGAACAATGGACTTCTGTTGCAGGCGTCTCGGGAATCAGGGTTTACTCGCTGGGTTGCCAAAAGCAACCGAACGAGGGTTTCGTGTCCATTACCAGCGGCCCATGAAAGGGCTGTCCGACCATCTTCATCCCTTGTATCCAAATGGAGAGAGTCGTTGTCGTAATCGATTAACAGTTTCGCTATATCATAATGGCCATATCCGGCGGCCCACATCAGAGGAGTTTGTGAAGCTTTATCTTTCACACGAATATCCACTTTCCAGCCTAAGAGAAGCCGAACGATAGCTACTGACCCTTCCCCAGCCGCATGAGAAAGAGGAGACCGACCATAGTTCTCTCTGGTTTCCGGATTAGCTCCTTTGTCTAGTAGTGCCTCAGCGATGGCCTCTTGCCCGTAAAAAGCGGCAAGCGAAAGAGCCGTTCTGCCGCCTGGACTCTCGACCTCAAGATCAGGGCCTTTTTCGAGCAGCGCCTCAACCGCAGTCTTCTGCACACGGTGAACCGCCCACATGAGGGGTGTCCAGCCTCGAAAGTTATCTTTCTCCTCGAGAAGGTTAGGCTTGTCTCTTAATAAAAGGGTTATGGCGCCCGCCAAACCGAAGATTGATGCAAGGTTGATAGATCCGAGACGCGTTTTGCCTGGGTAATAATGACCATCCTCCTGAGAGTTTACTATGACCTGGCTTGAAAGAGCCATCATGTTCTCATTCTCGAGGAAAGCCAGGACTATATCGTCCCCTGAAACAGATTGAGCATGGTATCCCCAGTTGCCTGCAGCATACTTGTAGAGCGGGCGCTGCAGTCGGCGGTTGTACTCGTTCCGCTCTTGGCACGGGCCCTTTTCGAAATCTTTTAAAGATAGATAATTTCTGCAGCATCTGAATATGTCAACATCTGCATTTGGAAAGAAGTCTTTCTTCGTCTGCTCGAAATATTCATCAAGCGTGTAATGGATTAAGCGGACAATCCCGTATCGCTCATCGATCGTGATCAGCCCGGCACAGACCCGGACGATGATATTGATGTGCGTTTCTCTGCCTTCATCCAACTTCTCGTCGCCATCTCTCACTGCAAGAGCAACTTGGAGCTCTTTTATGGATAATTGCCGTTTTGCGTAAGTGATCCATGATAGAATTTGCATAGCAAAAGGCTCCCCTTTAATTCTGTTCATTAATTCATCATACACTTTCTTGTAGGTAAGGCGTCCCTGGTCTTCATTGGCTCCTAGATTGCTTGGCTTCTCGAGCTTTGCTAACGCATCGTAAATGTCTGCTTCATTGTACTTGTTCTTAAGCAAGTCGAGATAAAACTTGGCGAGTAGGAACCTAGCTAAACGTCAGCATTTAATGTAATTTTTTCGGAAAGAATAAATCTAACATTCCCTCCACCGCTCTCGAGATCCCGTCTTTGATGGATCTTTGTAAGTCTGGATACTCTTGACCAGATTCAAAGATTATGAGTTCTTTCATGTGAGCGTCGACATATCGTTCTATGTCATCTTCTTTACCCGAGATTTCTAACTGCGGGAAGTCTTGGAATAGCTCTTGAATATTGAGAAGACCGCGTGAGGTTGCGAAGAAATTTGTTGCAGTATTAACTTGAAGATCTTTTAGAATGTACTCCACGAGTTTAACTAGGCTGGCATCCTCTCCCTGACATTCGTCAAGCGCATCAATTACGATGAAGACTCTCGAGAAATCTGCTGCGACTAATCGGAGAGAACTTAAGATTTCGTGCAGTGTGAGAGTTGTTCCCTTGGCTTGATGAGATTCGTAAAGCTGTCTCAAGACATCTGTACGCGGAGAACAGCCGGCTAGCTGCTTCAGCAAGCTCGCCAGCAAGCCCTGAAATTTTTGGTCCTCTCCTCGCTTATACTGGCAGTAAATGTACGCAATGCCTATACTGGAATCTCCTTCAAATTTTTCGCGTAGGTGACTAATGACTTTCGTCGCGAGGAATGTTTTGCCCGAACCTGGCTTTCCGGTGCAGAATAAAGTATGTCTGTTAGACTGCAGCCAAGTCTTATACTCTTCTGAGTCAAGAAGCCATTGTCCAGTGCCATCGACTGATGAATCACGGAAGTCACAGTATTGGAGACTGTAGTCGACTGTTGTGATCCACTGAAGCATAGCCGTCTTCTCTTGACTTTGTTGCATGTTATTCAGGTTATCAATGCCCTGCTCAACATCTGACAATTCTATCTGCATCGTTAAAATCCACTCAGATGATGAATTTGTGACATGACTAACTATTAAAAACCTCTTCTAGCTTAATCTTTGGCTGCTGATTAACTTCCGTTGGAGCGATTTGGTTGAGCAGGTCTTTCGCATATACCGCAGCCGCTAGTGCTGCGTAACGTTGCCATTCGTCGTTTTTGTGAGTGTCTGAGTAATCGCATATCCCGCGAATGATTAGACAAGGGAAAGTATCCATGAGTCCGGCCGCCTCCATTTCAAAGCATAAGACTCCCTTATCGTTTGCGTGTTTATCGCGGTCATTGGCATTCTTTATGAGTCCACTCCCCGAAGCAATTAAACCATAATGAACGATAGGGCACTGCGGCCTTCTGCGCTGTTCTCGCTCGACTAGGTTCGATTGGTCGACGGGAGAGGTCCCCTCGCAACTACTGCTGCCAGGCGAAGGACAAATAACATGACTCAGAAATAGTCTGTCACTGTCTTGGCAAGGCCGCCGGAGTTTGTGCTGTAGCTCCTCATTTTGTCCTTGGATGATGAGACTGATAGCGGTTTCCAGCTGATTGGGATTCAGTTCATAATCGACGTCGAGGCTGCTCACGGCCCCAAGCAAAATCTGTGCTGGCTTATTCAAGTAGCCAGTCTGTTGAAAGTCCTGGTTTTGCACGTCTTTGCCGAAGTCGTGTTGCCATATTCCACCATGATTATGACCAGGAACGCTGACCACGATATCACCTAAGCGGATATCATTATCTTTGGTAGGTGCACCACCGGCAATGCCAACCATTAAGCAGGCTCTGACATTCGTGAAGCTGCATAGCATGTCTTTCACGACTCCTGTCGCAGATGCTATGCCGTAAACTCCTCTAGGGAGGCAGGCGATCACAACGTGGTGTCTTCCAATTCGGCCCAACTTAAAAATAGTGTCGGTTCGAGGGCCAATATAATTCGGAGTTCCATGGAGTTCGTCTAGACAGACACACGCGGCAAGTAGTTCAGGGGGTATCGCGCAAATCCATCCAACAGTATAAGCCTCATTTGGACGGTCGTTCGTTGGCGTCATTTTTGCTCTTGAAGAAATTCGGAAAAATGGGAAACATTAAAGCCATTGACGAGAGTAGGTCGACAGGCTCCATATGTTCGCGCGATAGCATTCAAGTGGGGGGGGTTACGCCAGCTTAGTATTCCGAGACCGCCAGACGCTCGCTGAATGCCCGGTCGATGCATGCAGGCCACGCTGACAAGATGCGAATGCCGACCAAGATAATCTGTCAGGACATATAAACACGGGACGGGTTATGCATCAGAGCCACTATCGTAAGCCTGCCATGGCCACTCATATCGCCCTGTTACCTTGGACTCTCATGGGCTGCCTAGACTGCGCTAAGAGTCTCAGCGAAATTATCAAAAAGCGCTTATGCATGCGATGTCAGCGCAATCTGAGTGATGACCAATGGCACCGTTCAGATACAGAGGCGTGGGACAGACTATGCATGGAGGTGGTATGGAAACTGAGGGATGCTGGGGTGGCTCACCTGAGGGCTGCCTTGCTAGAAGTTGAATTCAACAACCCACCTGACAGGTGACCCACCCGAGCATCCTTCAGTCCCTGTTTTCTACCATGGATGCAAGCTACCACCAAACGCCCGCTCTGGCCACTCATATTCTTCTATGCCTGTAAATGTCTCAAACCGCCGAATGGCCGAGGTGTTACTCTATAAATATCTGCTCTCGTCCAATTGGCTTGCAGGCGACGTAAGCAAGTTGCGAATGGCGACCAATTAAGATATAGAGACACAAGACGGCAGCTGTGCTAGATTGGTGGTTGGCATTTATGGTGTTCAAGTCGCGCAGCCTGTCCGTGAAGTTGGCACGCTGTGCAAAAGCTATTCATGAAAAGTGTAGGTATTGCCTGAATGCTTTAATTAGCATTAGACTATAAGAAAGATCTGAGCGCAAATCTGAAGCCACATAAAGCGGTAATAAGATCTACGTCTCCGCCTTGTATTCCCAACCCCAGCCGGTCCAGAGATCGGCGAACGCTTATGATTGGTAACATTGATTACTAAGACATCGTTCTTAAGATGGGTCCTTTTGCCATAACATGCTTGTACGAGCTTCGAGCCATCCTGTCAAATTTTCGCTCATTAATCTGGGAGCTCAACGAGCCAAACTACCATGGGAATTAACGAGGTGAGAACTGACGTTTTAAGCGGAGAAGCATGGCGAACAACTCACGCAATGCAACCCTTCGCCATGTCAGCACGAACGACACCTTAGGATTGATGGTATCGCTTTTTCACATGTTAGGCTGCAGCGATGATGTGAAAATCCTGAAAAGCCAGTAAATAAAGTATTCATTACTAATGCTAAGGTCGCTTCTTCTTATAGCTATGATATATGGTTCGTCGCATTCACTTTGCTTATTAAATCAAACCAACACTAAGTTACGTCAAATAAAAGCGCCATGATGTCCAGTCCTCTGGTCCGTAAAGCCAGAAAATGCCTATTTCCTATCGGCTCTTTTAATCGCGAAAAATACGCATAGTGTGGTGACATTCGGGACTTGGGCAAAAATAAGGCGCCCATGCATGCGAGTCGCTCGAGATGACTGCCGCGCTAATGTATTAAAGTAGTAGGGAAGACGACAATAGATAAGGGTGGCCGCGATTGCAGATAAGGGCAATAATCGTTACTAATAGAGCGAGTCGGAAAAAGTGCATTGAATTCCTTGTCGTTCTTCTTGTCGGGAAAGCTCGCTCTTTATGACGAAATAGCCTGCGTAAGGTAAGCAACGGTATTGCAGACTGCTAAGGTTGCGTCAATCCTGGGCTGCGCTGTTTGGCCGTACAGGGGTGCTTGCGCCTGCAGCTCGTCCGGCAGAGTAGCCAGGATTAAAGTCACAATCATCTCTGGAACGTGATGAATCTGCTAAGTTTGCCGACCCTTTTGTGAACGCTGACTGGCCCCTAATCAAATCATCGCCCAACATAGCTGGCAAAAGGTCACCCCGCTCCTCAGCGACGAAAGTCAGATATCACGGACACTCAAGCATGACTGCATACCTGAGAACTGAGAACTGACAAACTCGGATGCTACCATATTGCAGGCGCGCAAAGCGCTGAGTGGTATCTTGTGGACTTTCATCTCTTCAATGTTATGTTATCACTTGAAGCTAGTAGTGCGGATTGGGCGGCTCCTTTGCAAGGAAGGTGTCGCGACCCGGCCTGACCACCCACCACCACTGCGGTAGGGTGGTTCCGCCTGCCGGAAATCAGGCCAATGACTTTGGCTTTGTTTGCCTCACATGTCAGCGCTGGGTTTCATGGAAGGATTCCAGGCGCGGCACTTTTCACACAAGTTCCGTCCCACTCCCGTCTAACAATGAAAGGGCAGGACTCGGCTTGAGACTTGTTGTTTTATTCGCACGAGCGCCAGATGTGTCCTCTTCACGCAAGCGGTATATCAGACCCTCGCATCCCGTCGACGTTTCTGGGGCAATCCGCTTCGCACCCGATTTCCGAGTGAGCTAGTGTCGAGAGGGGATGGCTTGGTTTAGCCACAACCGCTTACCCGTCAAGGGTCGAGTAAGTTGAGCGATAAGAGAGGCTGAAATGACATTTGGACCCTTACACTATTCTCCTGACGGGCGGATCCGAGGGCACTAGCCTCTGCGCAGCACACATCTTCTCTAGCAGATACACCAACGCCATCATCATCTCCAGGAGCTCCCCGAAACTTGAAAAGGCCATGGAAAGTATTAGAGCTGCGGCCAAAACACCTGACACGCAGCAGTTCCATGCCATTGTGGCCGACGTGGCCATACCTGCTTACGCCGGGAGCGTCATTACTAACGCTACGGATTGGGTTCAAGAGCCACCCGAAATTGTATAGTGCTTAGCTGGACCCAAGAGCTTTAGAATATAATATAATATATTATTTAT
>JAPFUF010000051.1:0-30649 GCA_030780645.1 Aschersonia sp. MBC 508 | reverse complement strand
GAATCTTCACGGCTAACACTGGCGATGTAGCTCTCTTCTCATTGATCTGGCTGGACAAATTTTATGCCTCCGGCAGCGCTGCCGCGGGCTGTTCTCGCTGCGCTCGAAGCACTGCTGCTGTTGACAGGTGATTTAGCTTCATTCTTGCTGATCGGGCTAGATGAATTATTTGCCTCCGGCGGCGCTGCCGCGGGCTGTCCTCGCTGCGGTCGAAGCACTGCTGCTGTTGACAGGCGATTTAGCTTCATTCTTGCTGGCCTGACTAGATGAATTATTTGCCTCCGGCGGCGCTGCCGCGGGCTGTCCTCGCTGCGCTCGAAACTCTACTACCGTTGCCGTGTAATCAAAAATAGCTTCATTTACACCAGCCACGCTGCGCTCGAGGCACTGCGGCCCCCTGTAGACCTGCGGAAAAGTCGCATTGCACTGCGACTGATACACACGTCAGGGATCGATTTAGTGCATGGCGCCCCGTCTTTGGCCAGGTTAGGCACCCAAGTCAGGTGCGGCAGCGAGGTACGTTGCCGCCAGTGACATACTTTACCCTATCTATCCTGCCCCAGGACTTAACCCAGGAGGGTGTAAGTCACGGAACGAACCTGCGGTGGGCACGTGTCGAAGAACAAGGATGATTCGAAGTGCCCAGCCTTGCCCACTGCACGCTCAACGCGCATTCATTCTGCCCTTGTATATGCCTGTGCGTCCCAGTCAGTGGTCGTCAGGGCTCGTACATACGGACACGTCGCTTGCGTTCTTACTTACGTAGGGGCTGCATACGTCCTTTTCGTCGCGGCGAATGACGGGCGCGCCCCACTCGCTGTTCTAGCTCGGCTGTGCTGTGCTGTGCTGTGCTGTGCTGTGCCATGACAAACGTGCTTACTCGCTCACTCGTCTGACAGCCAGGCAGCCAGCCAGCTTCGCAGCCGAGGGTCTATCTGTCGTACACCTGCAAGAAAAGAAAGAGGACGAGAAAAGACAACAACAAACGAACAGACATCCCCTCAGCTCCCCTCTCGTGGCTGTGCGATCCGATCCGGGGCTCATTGCAATCCTGGAGCTTCAAAGGCTCTTCCTCGCGCATCGTATCTGCGTGTCGCGCACTCGTGTCAAGCGCCCCGTGTGATCAATGTCAAGTGACTAAGTATGCATCGCGAGCATGCCGTCATCATCTCCCGTGCTCTCTCTCCTCAAGGTAAGCAAGCATCCGAGCAAGCAAGCAGACAGACACAGACAGGCCGCCCAAGAACCAGCAGACGCTCGACCGCCCGACCGCCCATGACTCTCCTCCCTCGGTTTTTTTGTTTCTAATGAAATCCGCGCTACCCTCCTTCTAGACCCTCTTCATCCCGGCCGTCATTTCCCTCATCGTCTTTGTTGTCTTGACCTTCGCCGTGGTGCCCGTCTGGCGTCGCTACCAGAATCGCTACAGTCAATATCTCCCGCTGGACACCCTGTCACAGCGCACTTCTGGTCTGCGACATCGCATATTGCATCGCTTGTCTACGTTGACCCCCCTGTCTGCGTGGCGAAGGAACAGGGAGGCCGCAGAGAACTATGCCACCGATACCTTCCTCGAGGACGGCGAGGAGCTGGGCGACATCGACCAAGCCACGCTGAGCGCCATCAGCAGGCACATCTTGTCGACTATGCATGATTCAACAAGGCGTTTGAGCAGGGAGTAAGTGGCCGCCGTTCCCAAAAGAACTCGGCTGTCTACTTACACTTCGCAGTCTCGAAGAGGGGTTCATGGACGATAGCGACGAAGAAGAGCCCAGGGACTGACAGGCCTGGACTTGCTTTTTCTCCATGTTTCGGCCAGCTGAGCACGTGCTGCAAAGCCTTTACTTTTGCTGGAGTATTGGAGCTCCCATTCAATCATATGATTAACTATTTCTTTCTGGAATACAACGCTGTGTACATATGAGGGAAGGAAATAATACCCCAGACTCGCTTTCAGGAAAGTCATGTCATCCTCCCCGACTTCTGACGCGAAATAAAAAAAACCACCCGCTGTGCTGTGCCGACGTCGCAGAGCAATGAGATTGAACTGACATTCTCGCCATACCTCGGGTGACTTTATCCTTGGTCGTTCCAAAGTCATCTCCGTTGATGAAGAGTCACTCATCCATCCGATGCAACCTTGACGCCTAGCCACCTTCTGGCCATTTGTCCCCTGCCTCACCGCTTCCATTGTAACGGATCTTGAATTGCAAGAGAAAGGAAAATGGCACAAGCTCTCCGGCAAATGATTCCACGCGTGTGCTGTGTCAAGGCGGCAGATTGACTCCTGCGCAATTCAGCTGCCCTTGTCGATGTCGACTGCCCTTGGGATCTTGATCGGCCGTCCAATGTCGAAAAGGCGAAGACGACAGCATCACTCGTCGAAGTTGAAGGCGTGGCCAAAAACTGGCCAACCCGTCGTCCATGTCGAAGGTTGGGGCGTCCATCACTCATACGAATGAGCGCAGCGTCAGGGGCGTCAGTGCCACGCCGCCACTTTCGGTGTCATCGTCGGAGCCATCGTCCTACAGAGATAACATGCTTTGACTTCCACACAATGAACATGTTCTCACGACCACATAGGATCCGTCTGAGACGCCGCCACTTTCGGTGTCATCGTCGACGCCATCGTCCTACAGAGATGACAGGCTTTGACTTTCACACAATGATGATGCTCTCACGGCCACATTGGATCCGTCCGATCGCCTGCATACTTGCTCTCTCAAGTCTCTCAGGAGAAGTGGAGAGTCATCTCGATTGTTTTCATTACCTGACGGCATGTCTGGCCGCTCCGACGCCGAGGTAAATCTGACAGCATGTCGCTCAGTCTTGCTGGAAAGACCCTGGCTAACTGTCTCCTTTCCGTCAAGGGGTCCTCGAGAACCTTCCGCTAATGCTTCGTCTATTGACAAAAAAGGGTTTTCGGCTGAAAGCCTTGATTCTGGCTCTCTGACGTCGTCTGGGATTGACTCTCCAACATCAGCTGGTCTTCGCTCCCTAACATCATGCCCAGCCTCGCAAGAGACAGCTTTGCCGCGTTCCCGAGACGTTTCGATCTGATCGGTAGATGGTACGGGCTGCCTCTGACTGGACGACCTCTAATCATGGACAATAGGCGTAGTTCTCTCAAGGTGTAAAACACCTGGTTGCTGGTCCGGGTCGACATCATTCTCGTCTTGCCTCGGCCAGACGTCTGCTTCTGGGTGGTGAATGCCCGGGAACGACTCTAGCTCTCGCCAATCGGAGCGCGAAAACCCGGTCGTCGTCGCGGATGCATCTCTAGGACTTTCTGGGCTTGACCTTTTCCGTCTCCGTCGCAAGACATTCTGCCCGACCTTTTTGAGGCTCAGTCTCCGCAGAACATCTCTCATACGGCCCATAGTTGACCAAAGACGCCCTGTTGCCGCGCCCCGTCCAGCCGCAGGATCAGTGAAACAAAGTAAGAAATCGCGAGGATGACGAGAAAGTGAGTTGCCGAATCAAGGTCTCTCGATGATTCGGGATAAAATATTGGCCAATATAAAAGCAATAAAATGATATTCCTGTATCTGGCATCCAAGAGCAGACAGCATGCTACAACCATACATGGAGGAAAGCGATCGAAGTCGCACCAAAGCGAGTGAGGCTCAGCCGGTGTTGTGGTTGTTGGCATGCCCGAAGAGTTGCCTGCGGACCAGGGCTCCGGTCGTTCTCCAGATGCCAGGAACCTTGACATGCTCCTGCTAGTTTAATGTCTGGGTGTACTGCCGTCTCAGGGAATTGGAGAGAAAGTGAATGACCGAAGAAAAGGTAAAGGAGACGAAAGAAGGAATAGCGAGTGCCAAGTGGTCGATCGATGCGTCGCCATCATATTCCTTCCACGTGCGATACGTGTGCCTGCCTGGAGGAAGGAGTCCTTCTAAAACAGGCAATTCCTGGCCTGGCGTGGCTGCCCCACCAGACCGGACCTCCACTCCAGCTTGCCGTGCGATCGCGCCTTTCATTCATGCACGCCTGGGCTCGTGAGATGACGTCCACTTCTGAACGAGCAGTCGACCAGAAGCCCCGAGCATGCGTTTCCGTTCTGAGCTGAAAAACATACGTACCTTTGCGAGTAGGTACCTGGATGACACCTTCCACTTGGCCGAACTCGTCGCCTGGCCTTTCCACCTCACTTGCGACAGGACCAATGGAAAAGACTGACTTGGAACCCTATCCTCTTTCCAGAACTCACCGCGGCCCTCTCGTCGCTCGAGAAAATCGCATGGGTGCGTCTCAGCGATGACACGGCTCGATTCACCGTCATTCCCGACATGGGATCTCAGGTCTGGGCGTGCGTGATTCCGCTTGTCTTTCTCTCTCTGGGCTCCCTCCCTCCCGGCAGTCGCATGGTTTTTTCTTTCTCCTTCTTTTCTCCGTCTCCTTCTTCTTCATTTCTTCTCTTCTTCTTTTTCTTTTCTCTTTCTTTTCCTTTTTTTTTTCCCGTGTGTGTGTGTCTGTGTGTGTGTGTGCCAGGAAACCTCCGTCCATTGCAGATGTCCGCTTGCACTGACATTGATATATATGGCAAGCTCTCTGGCCATGGATCTCATATTCGAGGGCTACCACATCCAGTCGGCAGAGTCCCACAACACCATCAATCTCGAGCTCCCCCTCCAGCCCCTCCAAAGGGCACTAAAGTCGGCTCTAAACAGCATATCAGCCTCCCTGCGCCTGACCAAGAAGGAGGGCATCCCCGTCCTGTCCATGACCATCACAACCACCACGTCTCACGCCTCCACCGGCTCTGCTGCCGCTGCTGCTGCCGCCGCCAGGATGGCGTCAGCCGATGATGACCCTTTCGGTGACGCGGCAGACGTCTTTGAGCCGGAGCATCTCGAGACGTCCCTTCGCAGGGAGCACGAAAAGATCATCACCCAGGACATCCCCGTGCGTGTGCTTCACCCGGAGAGCGTCGAGACCATCATGCAGCCCAAAGTCCGCGAGCCAGACGTCCACATCCAGCTGCCCCCCTTGCTGCAGCTCAAGGCCATATCGGATCGCTTCACAAAGCTGGCCATGACGGAATCAGCTACTCATTCCAAAGCGCCCAAGCTTGAAATCAGCGCCAACATGCATGGGAGCTTGCGCTTGAGGATTGCCACGGAGACGGTGGACATTGGCAGCGTTTGGAGCGACCTGGACAACCCAGAGCTTGATCCGGCGCAGCTCGAGCATCCCGTAGAAGATCATCCCAGTACCAAGTTTCGGCAAGAGGGGCCCGATCGCTGGGCGACTGTCCGCGTCGACGGCAAGGATTGGAGTCGAGTTTTGAGCATCGGCCGTCTGGAAGGGCGAGTTATTGCCTGCTTTGCCCACGATCACGCCTTGATTCTTTACGTTTACGTGCCACATCACGAAGACGCTGCTGCAGAAGATTCTGTAGTGACAGTAAGTTGGGTGCCGGCCCGTTCCACGGCTGATCTAAATTCGCTGGCTAATTTGACAAGTATTACGTCCAATCTTATAGCACTTAAAGTACATCAACCGCTGCCTGTATGTGTGTGATTTTGACACTCGGGCTCGGACGTGGTACTGGAAAAAAAAAAGTGTGAGAAAGATGCGAGTTCAAACCCGGACAATCTAAGTCATGTGTTTTACAAGTCTGCTCATGTGCTAAAAGTATGCCACAAAATACCATGCGCGCAATTCTACATACATGCACGCAGCATTCACACTAAACTCTACAAATATACTTCAAACGTCTTCCAACCTGCCGTTCCAGATTATTTGGCCATGACGTCAACATAGCGACCGCTCTTCCTTGGTTTCTTTTGTCCGGCTTTTCGAGGCGCTGGTGCGCCCAAGAGGTCATCAATACTGCTCGCGTTACTCATGCTTGTAGTCGGCCGACTTGGAGGAACGCTTCCAGACGACACTGATCGAGGCAATCCTATTGGAGGCATCTGGGCCGTCAGATTGTCCGATGAATGTGCTGACGGCAGGTTTCCGCCGAGATCGGCTCGAGGAGGAAGACCCATAGGCGGCACGCTGGAACGTCCGCTCATGGGAGGAGGAGGCGTGTTGGCTAAGGGAGGCAAGTCACTCATTGTCCGCGGCGCGGCGCGCGGTGGGGGAGGAGTGGCCTTGGGGGCTTCCACGTTCTCAGCCCCCGGCTTCTTGTTGATCCATCGCTTCAGCTCGGGATCGTAAACGAAGCTGCTCTGCTCGCCGAGCTTGGCCTTGATTGGTTTGCCGGGAACAGCCTCTCCGATGTTGCCTTCGGCCTTTTTGGCCCCTCCGAACCAGCCACCGAAACCCCAGCTCTTCTTCCCGCCCGCTGCTGTCGAGGCCGCTCGCTTGGCTGCAACATAGTCTGTCAGTAAAGAATCGGCGATGAAGCAGGCCCCAAAAAAAAAACACTCACCATCCTCTTCTGCGGCCTTACGGAACATCTCCTCGTTTTCGCGGTCCTTTTCGGCTTTGCTGTGATCTACTGGCTTCTTGAGGGCAGGTATATCGTCGTCGTCGTCATCCATGAAGCTCTTCTTTTTGGGCTTCGGCTTGCTATCATCTTCTGGCTGATCCTGATCATACGGCTGGTACGAAGGCGGTTCGTAGCCGTAGGGCTGGTACGAAGGCGGCTCGTAATGACTGTTGCCAGCTTGCTGTTGCGAGTCGTCCTGTGCGGCAAACGATGTTTCCCCCACTGCCTCAGCGGGTGTGCTTGCGATTGGCTGATATGACGGTGTTTCAACACCAGGATAAGCTGACGGATGATAACCCTCGCTTTGTGTTGCCGGCATGTTCGGCGCAGATAGACTCGGCGTGGGTAGACTGGATGCAGATGTACTTGGCTCGTAGGGACGCGGAGAGTATTGCGGCTCAACGGTGCCGGAAGACATGGCAACAGCAGGGTAAGCTTGCGCTGCAGGTGCGTAAGGATTGGCACCAGGACCGGCAAGCGAAGTCGTCGAGGCCGGTGCGTATCTTGAGACCGCAGCGCTTGGTTGAGCAGGAGTCATAGCGGCTGCGTAGCCTGCAGAGGCGCCGTACGTGTCCAAAGTCGTCATGGATGGCGTCCGCGATATGTTAGGCGAAGGGGCAATTCGTGCAAATGGCCCGATGTCACCTTCCAATCCGTTGTGGCCCTGACCGTCTTCATCCCCAGAAACAAACTTGTTGAACCTGTTCCACATGCTATCTGAAACCTTGCCCACACTTGGTTTGGATATCCATGACGTTGAGGCTTCCTTGGGCGCCTGCTTCAGTCTTGTCAACAAGTCTTCCACGGAAGCCTCGATGATCGGGTGATGATATGGAGATCTTCGGGTTTGCGCGACGATTGACGATGCGATATTTTCGCAGTACTGCAGTGCCTTATCACGGAAACCATACTCTGCTAATGTCATGGCGTGCTGCAGCTTGTATGCAGAAAGATGGGCCGCTCCTGATGTGACCGCACCGCCACCGCCGAGGGAGAGGCCGTACTCGTAAATTTCGCTCAGCTGTAGAGCGTCAGTTTCCTTGCCGAATTGGTCAGGCTGTCGAGTATGGTCTGAGCCCACGAGAACAAAGTTGGCTGTGGAGTCGTGCAGCCCCCCAAACGTGGCTTGGCTTCGACTAAAGATGAAGCATATATGTGCTGCCTCGGCCCGTCCATAGTCAGAGAGCAGCTTACCGAGGGCACGCAGCCCGCGAACATCTTCGTTGCTTCGATTGCTGAGCACAAGCGTCAGCGTTTCCTGCCACTTGTCGAGACCGTCCATCGCGTCCTTGGTAGATCCAGATGATGTTTCGGTTGAAATGAGTTGCATTCCTGCACGAGCGTGGGAAGGCACGAGCTCGTCTACGCAGTCTTCGTAATTGCCGGATAGGACTTTGTACAAGGCCGCAAGGGACTCGTTCTGGTGGCCTGGATAGTTGACCTCCTTGCGGATGAACTCGTCTGCTACCTGCTTGTAGAGATTTGGGGCAACGGTCTGCGACAGAAGCATGGCATGGCCCCAGAGGCGCTTGTCCACAGCACTCCATATCGCCTTTTCACAATCGCCCTGGAGGAGGTTCAAACGAATCATTTCCGCGGAGCTCAAGTCATTGCCATCCGCTTGCATCATCGTGGCCTCACCTATGCCCGTGGCGCCAGTGAAGAGCGGGGTAGCTTCGCGGGGTACTTCATTGACCTCGGGTGCCAGGAGCGCTCGGACGGCAGCTTCCACCGAGGGATTCCCTTCAAGAACACCATCGTATTCGATGAATATCCGCAAGAGCTTCCAGAGCAATATGCGCTCCACCGAGCGTTTGGCGTCCAGCGACAGTTGAGAATGAAATGAAATGTCAGGCACATCCTTCTCCAGCGTCTCAATGCCCGCCGCAAGCCAGGAAATGACTTCTTTCTTCTTGGCCTTGCCTTTCAAGGGACCAGGAAACTTCGCCAGACGCTCCTGAAGAGGTGACAGGTCTTTGACGTTCTGCACCTTGACCTCGCCTACCGTACGAATCATGATTGGCGTTGACTGTCCCATAGCGTAGCGGGGTGTGCTCTTGGGAAACGCCGTCACGAACGTGCCGCCGACTCCCCATGCAAAGACGGGTGCTCCTCTCCATCGCTCGAGAGGATCGTGTTCCGTGCCATTTGTCGGCGGCGCCATAGCCATATTGATGGATTGTCCACGCGGTCTAGCCACCGTGGTTGGGCCATGTGAGGGGGCTGTCCTGATTTGACTATCGCCTGAGTTGCTTAGCCTTCTCGGACTGCTGTAGGTGGCGCTCGGGGATTGGGTCTGAGTACGAAAAGGCTGAGCTGGCGGTGGTGGAGGAGCTGCCGAGTAAGCCTGTTCCTGTGGTGTATACTGCGATTTGGTCCTCAATGGAACTGGAGGCGCAAATGCTTGTCCACTCCGATCGAATGACCCCTGGGAGAGGTTGCGGGCGGAAGCGTCCTGCGAGGCCGCGCTATGCCGAAGATCGCCCTGAGTCTTGTTCGGGCGGGTCGGAATGACATTGGCGCTGAAAGACCGACCGCTGGGTGACATGACTTGCTCCTCCTCCTCGTCAACTTCGCGAGTCGGGGGAAGAGACGCAACACGGCTGAGACGTGGTTCCATGGACGAGCTTGCTCGGCGATCATGATGCTGGCTGTCTACATTACTGCTGGTCTCGAAATGAGCGAGGGGGCTCGATGTTCGTGGCAGGTGCGACAACACATTGTGCGAAGGGGTGGCACTGTAGGAGCTGCTTGGGCGCGACGTGACCGACGGTGCTGGTGAGTAACGACTGACAGCGGATCCTCCACCGCCTTGTTGATCAGGAGGGGCTGGCGAATATCTGGACGAGTTACTGGATGGTATAGTTACTGAGGCGGAGTGGGCCTGGTTCGCAGCGTAAGGACTCGTTTTCGGAGGGGCGACGAGGTCTGACAAGCCAGGCATTGATCGGGGATCTTCGCTGAGCCGCTGAGGAGCAGAGGCCGTGCGGGCTGTCGGGACTGGACGTGGAACAGCTTGCGTGGTTGGAGGCGGTACAGTTTGTGCAGGTGGTGGTGGAGGAAGAGGAGGAGGCGGAATGTGCATAGCAGGCGAGGCAGGCGCATATTGACCCGGTGATGGAGCGCGTTGACTTTGTCTCGAAACAGGCCGGGGCCTAGAGGACATCGGAAGTTCCTCAAAGAAGCTCGACTTGGAGCGCAACGTTGGGACCGCACTCGAGCTTTGCGAAGCCGGACCGGCAATCGGGGGCGGAGCTGACGGGGATGTAGACGCAAGCAAGGGAGCCTGTGAATACCCCGGTGGCTGCATAGTAGCACTGCGAGGAGGCGGAGGGACGGGCTCGGCAGGAAGCTGCTGAAGACTGGGTCGCTTTCGCGGTTTCACAGATTTGACAAGGTCCGTTGGCAAGTCATAAGGTGAAGCGTAGCCATCCTTCGATTTGTCTGCGAAGCTTTGGGCTCTGCTGGTCTCTTGGCGAACTAGTTGCTGAGTGTAAGCGAGCGGTGTGGTCAAAGGAGCGCTTGGCAAGGATGGACTGTAAGGACTCTCTTGCTGAGGAAGAGCTGCCGGTATGTAGGCACTCGCCGCGCGCTGCGTAGAGTGGCCAGTTGCCGGACCGTTGATATCCTCCTGACCGTCGTCATCTAAGAGGCCCTCGTCGTCGCTTCCAAGGAAGCCGGCTTCGTCCACAGCTTGTTTCGCAATAGAAGAGTCATCTATCAGAAAGTCGTCTTCGTCGTCATCACCGAATGCCTCGTCCCACTTCGACTTCAGGTCTTTTTGCTCCAGTTCCGGCTCGGCAGGTCCTTCGGGGGGCCCTTGAGAAGAAGAAAGGCCGTCGGCACCCTCATCAGCTTGACCATACATGGAGTCATTCGGATGATTCGACTGTCCGTAGGCATCGTCGCCGCCAAAGTCGCCCAGAACTTGAAACGTTGACTTGCGCTCTATGGTTTCTAAAGGCTCTTTTGGATCGTCGACTGTTTGCTTTGTCATGACACCAGCGAAAAAATCGTCTTCCTTTTCGTCCTCCTCGGCGAACGGATCTGATGGTGGTTCCATGCTATGTGGGACGTTTCCCTCAGCAATTTCCGCGCGAGGAATCAGCGGCAAGCCTTCTTCAAAACGAGCTTCCTGGGCAGAGGCAGCGAAATCTTCAACTTCGCCCCCCATGGAATGAAACTCCACGTTTTGAATACGCGAGGGCGTCTCCCATGGCTCTGAACTATCGAGTTCAGGGCTCCGCAAGTATTCTTGGGCCTCGGTCTGAGCCTCTTTTGCATCTTCCGTCATGACACCAAGGGCCTGGCTTGAGGGAAGAGGCTGTGCGCCAACCATCTCTGACGCTGATCTCGTGGTCGTTGTGGGCGGTACCGTAGGAAATGAATTTGCTCTTTCCGATGGAGGCATGAAAGCAAAGGGATCTTCATCAGCGCGTCCTAGGTTCCAATCTGCTTCCTCGTCGTCATTGAAGTTGACCTCATGGGACACAGTTCGGGTAAATGACATTGACCTGGAATGTTGCGTTCCTTGGGGAGAAGGGAACTCCGTCTCGAGCTTTGTCGTCTCAGTGTCCATCGTGAGCGGTTCAATGGGGTCGTTTCCGGCAACCGTCTCATCAATCAGAGCCCAATTTGTCTGATGAGACAGCTCAACAGATTCGTGCTCCTGCGAAAGATGCGCGGCGTTATCCTGCAGCAGCAAAGGACCAGCGTCGCCTTCGTTTCCGACGTCCGGCGATGTTTCTGCATGATCGTGCGAGCCGTTAGTCAAGGGTATGAACGCCGATTGAGCGTCCTCGACCGGGAACGTTGGCGGAGGCTGAGAGTTTTGCTGGTCGGTTTCCGGCTGAGCCATCCCATCGGAAGCGATCCATGCGTTTCCTGTACTTTCGTCCTCGCCGTTGAGCCATGCATCTGCGTCATCCTGGGAATCGACATTTGGTGCTGTGTCTACGGATTTGCTTGCAACGGACTGTTTCGATTCGGCCGTCTGCGCAATGATGTCGGTCGCACTGTTTGGCATCAAGGCGGGATGCCACGAGCTGGACGGCTCGTCGACCATTTTGCGGAGATGCGCCAATCGGGAATTAATTAGTTATGGTGACGCATATAGTGTACCTGTATGACCATGTCAATGCACAGAATCAAGAGAAAGTCATTGAGACGCAGGCTGCTCGATGTTCGGCGGTGCAATGATGCGACGCCGGACTGTCGGAACCGACCTGGTGATGGTCCAGGCGAAAACGGTCACGCGGAGTGACTTACAAGCCGAAAAAAAAAAACCCAAAGTTGCAATTCTAGAGGAAAACACCGAGGAGGGCACCGCACTCTTCGTAGAGCCGATACTCATCAGTCGAAATGAGAGGCATTCAAGGGTAGGGGCTCGCAACGATGAAGCTGGTCAGTAATGGCGACAGGACAGGGCAGGCGCAAGCTGGCATGATCGAGGCTCGCGGTGTCAGGCCAGCTAGCAGCGATGAGTTCGGGAGGCAGGAAGGCACGAGGTGACACACGGCTGGCACTTGGGGAGGAATAATGGGGCAGCCAAGCCAGCCGGCCAGGGGAGAGCTTCTTCCCTGACGGAAGTGCATAATGGCAATTTGCTCCAGGGTAGGCCCGTGACATCCAAGTGCCACGCATACCCTTGACTGCCGATCAGGAGGAAACACGTCGTTTCTCCCTCCTGTCAGCTCTATCGTCTCCTGCTGGACAAGAGAGCCTCACTTCAACGATAATTCGCGTCTCGTGATCACGATTCGGGAGCAGCCGAGAGCCACTTCAGCCTCCAGCATACAAGTGCGTTTGCCGACTCCGGCCAGCAATACATAATCAAGGCGCCAGGCAGCCATCACGCACGACGGAATACGGGTTTCATGGAGCTGGTGCCAGGAACGCGGCGTCGGATTGGTCGAGTGATTCCGATAACACCATCGCATCATCCAGGGCTTGCAGCGGTCGTTGTTCGCTCCAGATCCAGCATAGAGGAGACGTCGCTACGGGATGCCTTCTACACCACCGAATCGACCATTCGACCCGTCCGAATCCCCTTCGCATGACTCCGACTCAGACCTAGATCTCGATGCGTACGAGCTGGACTTTGCATCGGAAAATAAGGGCAACTTGAATGGGCAGCAGACAACCGCTTCAGCGGCTTCAAGGACATCGCGAATAGCTCTTCGAACGTTGCGCATGGGTGGACTGCGCCGCGCAAGCAAACGCGGGATCCGCGGATATGGGGAGCTCGGCCAGGGTCGAGACGACTCGGAACAAAACCCAAGGAATTGGTCGGACGATCACGATGGCGCCGGGGGCAGCCACGAGGACGATGCGCCGCTTCTCGGCGGCCACCAACGTTCGCACAGCCGTCGATTATCAATATCCAGTCTTCGACTCCCCAGCTTCCTTTCTGGCAACGGCAAACTGCAACAACAGCAGCAACCAAACGGCGAGGCGTCAGAAGGGCAAGAGGAGAACAGCGCGTCTGATTCAAGGCTCGTCGCCGTCGGATCGACCCAGGCGACTCGCTTTCCAGACAACATCGTGTCCAATGCCAAGTACACTGCATTGACGTTCCTTCCCGTTACGCTTTACAATGAGTTCTCGTTCTTTTTCAACATGTATTTCCTTCTTGTTGCTCTTTCGCAAGCGATACCTGCACTTCGAATCGGTTATTTGTCGACTTATATTGCGCCGCTGGCTTTCGTGCTCTGCATCACCATGGGCAAGGAGGCCTACGATGACATTGCAAGACGAAGGAGAGATAACGAGGCAAACTCGGAGGAGTACCGAGTGTTGGAATTCTCGGACCCCCAGTCTCGCCCTGCTTCAGCTCGACCACATCGAAGGTTGCTGAAGTCTGACTCGCACAACAAGCGGGCATCGCGGAGGCAGAGAGAATCACGACACGATCTGACAGACATCCAGGAGGAGGCCGAAGACGATCCAGACAAGCCGTCATCGTTTGTGCGAGAGCTTCATCGCAAGTCCAAAGACCTGAAAGTGGGCGACGTCCTGAAGCTCAGCAAGGGTCAGCGTGTACCAGCTGATGTTGTTATTCTCCAAAGCTATAGCGTCGACACCCATGGCTCATCCAGTCCAGCGAAGGAAGTTGCAGACGAGGAAATGCTCGTCACATTTGGAGGCCCTGACGTGGACGCCAAGGGGAAGCAGACGGAGACTGAACCACCCAAGGACGATACGGCAAGCGCCGAGGGCGCTGGGGAGACCTTCATCCGAACTGACCAGCTTGATGGAGAAACAGACTGGAAGCTGAGGGTCGCTTCACCGCTGACACAAGGCATTGCTCCTGAAGAGTTTGTACGTCTTCGTGTGACAGGCGGAAAACCTGACAGGAAGGTCAATGAGTTTGTTGGTCTCGTCGAGCTTTTTCCGACCAAACAGGACGCTTTGAGCCATCATTCGGTCTTGCAACAGGACGACAATCACCATTCGGCACCTCTGTCCATTGACCAGACAGCCTGGGCAAACACCGTCGTCGCGTCGCAGGGAACGACCCTGGCGGTCATCATGTACACGGGTCCCCAAACTCGATCTTCTCTGTCAACGTCGCCATCACGCTCCAAGACTGGCCTACTGGAATACGAGATCAACGCATTGACCAAGATTCTCTGTGCCCTGACTCTGACCTTGTCGATTGTTCTGGTGGCATTGGAAGGATTTCAGAAGACGGGAGGAAGCGTGTGGTACATTAAGATTATGCGATTCCTCGTTCTCTTCTCAACGATTGTGCCCATCAGCCTGCGTGTCAATCTCGACATGGGGAAGAGTGCCTATTCCAGGTTCATCCAGCGTGACCCGGGCATTCCTGGGGCTGTTGTGCGCACCAGCACCATTCCGGAAGATCTGGGACGTATCGAATACCTCTTGAGCGACAAAACCGGCACACTGACCCAGAACGATATGGAAATGAAGAAGATCCATGTCGGTACTGTGTCTTACGCCAACGATGCGATGGATGAAGTCAAGGCATATGTTCGCCAGGGCTTCCACGTCCAGCCCACTACAGACCCATCGTCACGGACTGTCCTCGTCACGCCGTCTTCCAACGTTCCGAACGTGATCAACGTGGGCGCTACTCGGACGAGACGAGAGATTGGATCCCGTGTACGAGACGTCGTCCTGGCCCTTTCATTGTGCCACAACGTCACCCCCACGACGGAGATGGAGGATGGCTCGGAAGTCACGTCATACCAGGCCTCGTCTCCCGATGAGATTGCAATAGTCAAGTGGACCGAGTCCGTGGGGCTCAGGCTGTCTTACCGCGACCGGAGGACAATGACGCTTGAGTCGACCGAGACGCGGCGTCCGGTCGTTCGGGTCCGCGTTCTTGAGGTTTTCCCCTTCACATCGGAAGGAAAGCGCATGGGCATCGTTGTCCATTTCCACGACGATGTCGCAAATTCTGGTCCAAGTCTGACGACGGGCGAAATCTGGTTCTATCAAAAGGGTGCCGACACGGTCATGAGTTCAATCGTTGCCGCCAATGATTGGCTCGATGAGGAGACGGCGAACATGGCTCGAGAGGGACTGCGTACACTAGTGGTTGGCCGGAAGAAGCTTTCTTACCAACAATACCACGAGTTCTCGGCCAGATATCAGGAAGCCTCCTTGTCTATTGCGAATCGCGACGCTGGGATGCAGCGTGTCGTGTCTCAGTTCCTGGAAACTGATATTGAGTTGCTGGGCGTCACGGGCGTTGAGGACAAGCTGCAAAAGGACGTCAAGCCGTCTCTGGAGCTTCTGCGGAATGCGGGCATCAAAATATGGATGCTGACGGGAGACAAGATAGAGACGGCTCGATGCGTGGCCGTCAGCTCCAAGCTCGTTGCGCGAGGCCAACACATCTACACCGTTGCCAAACTACAGCGGCCAGAAGGTGCTCGGGAACATCTCGACTTTTTACAAGGAAAGCCCGAGGCCTGTCTGCTCATTGACGGCGAGAGTCTTCAGCTGTTCCTGACGCATTTCCGCAGCGAATTCATATCCATCGCTGTCAAGCTGCCCACAGTCGTGGCGTGTCGGTGCTCGCCTACCCAGAAGGCGGAGGTTGCCAAACTGATCAAAGACTTCACGAAGAAGCGAGTCTGCTGTATCGGGGACGGAGGCAACGACGTGTCCATGATCCAGGCCGCGGATGTCGGCGTCGGCATCGTTGGCAAGGAAGGGCGCCAGGCAAGCCTGGCGGCCGACTTTTCCATTGAGCAATTCTGCCACCTGGTCAAGCTGCTGGTGTGGCACGGGCGAAACAGCTACAAGCGGAGTGCCAAGCTGGCGCAGTTCGTCATTCACCGTGGCCTGATCATTGCTGTGTGCCAGACCATGTACAGCATAGCCATCAACTTTGAACCTGAGGGTCTGTACAAGGCAAGTGAATGCCGCAGCGCGAGAAACAAGGCGGACCGCTAACCTCTGAGCGCGCAGGACTGGCTCCTTGTCGGCTACGCAACCATATACACGGCGGCGCCTGTGTTGTCCCTCGTCCTGGACAAGGACGTTGACGAAAACCTGGCGAACCTGTACCCCGAGCTCTACAAGGAGCTCACAAGCGGCTCCTCGCTGTCGTATCGCACCTTTTTCGTCTGGGTGTTTGTGTCGATTTACCAAGGCGGCATGATCCAGGGCCTGTCGCAGGTTCTCACCGAGGTGGCAGGCCCCAAGATGGTGGCCGTGAGCTACACGGTCTTGGTGCTCAACGAGCTCATCATGGTCGCCATTGAGATTACGACGTGGCATCCCGTCATGATCCTCAGCATCCTCGGCACCTTTCTGGTCTATGTAGGGTCAATACCGTTCCTCAGCGAGTACTTTGACCTCCGGTTTGTCATTACTTGGTACGTTCGCTGATGCTACTCTTTCCCTCTCTTTTCGCCTCCTTGTCCCATCCATGTAGCCGGCTACTACCTTGCTTTGCACCTCCAACGCGCAATACATTGGCAACCGCGTGCTTACTAACGGCCAATTGCTGCTTCACAGGGGCTTTGTGTGGCGCATCTTCGCCATTGGCGCCGTGTCTCTGATACCGCCGTACGCCGGCAAACTGATCAGACGAGCCATCAAGCCCCCTTCGTACCGAAAGGTGCAGAACCGGTAGAGGCTGCGGCGCGAGGGACGTGGAGAAAGTTGCGCCAGCGGGAAAAGGGGAAATGTAGATACATGTGATATGGCAAGCGGGTTCTGTTTATTCATCCCATATAGACATTTGCATCGGGGAGGGGGTTTTCTTGGCGCATGAGCGGCTGATTCAACACATTTGTATTTCGCACGCTTTTTGATTGCTGAGGCCCTCTTCAACTGCAACGGCGATTGCCCGTTTTGCGCAGTTCAACGCGCACGTTTTCTCTACCATAACACCCAACACTAACACCCTTCTCTCTCTCTCCTCTAAGACTTGGCAGCTCTATTGACGAGTTTGTCTTTGCGTGTGATCAAGTTGGTCATGTGACTTTGTTACATGTATGCCTAGTATATACATGCCACAGGTAGGAAGAAAAAACTGCCTCATGATTTTCATTTCAAATTGCTTCCATCTTTCTTTCATCTCTTCCTTATGTGATGATTTTGTTTTTTCGGGTCGAGTGGTCATTTCATAATTTGAGAACAAGCCAGTCCTTGGACAACGGCGAGCCGTCTCGACTTTGCAGCTGTGCTGCCACGCCGCTCACCGGACCCTGCGTCAACCTGCCGCCGCTCCAAGCCTTGGCCCCTGCGTAGTGAGCGATGAAGCCGTCTGAGCCAGAGACAAAAAAGAGGTTCTTGCCCGGCAGGCTGCCGTTTTCTCCCAGCGCGCATCTGCACGAAGCGTTGTCGCTCCCCGCGTCGTCGGCCATGTCGGATGCGCGGGTATGCAGGAGCTGGTCGTGGAGAACACATGCCGCTTCGCTCCCGTTGGTGGTGGCGGCGGTGGTGTTGTTGTTGTTGTTGCGCAGGGACGACCCTGGTCCCCCAGCTCCTGCTCCTGAAGGGCTCCTATTGAGCGCGTCCTGAATGTCTCGCTTGGTAAAGTTTGTGTGCTCCTCGTCCACGGCGAGCTTGATGGTCAGCCGGTCCCCATACTGCGCTTTCAGACGCACGAGTTCCCTCGCAATGGGCGTGGGATTCTCGAGCTGGGCCGTGATTTCCCTCTTGGCCACGGCTTCTGAGAACGACAACAGCAGCAGCCGTGTTGCCGTCTCCCACCAGGTACTTCGCGGTGTCGAAGAGGCTGCAATTTGCTGTGGGTGTGGTGGTGACGATGGGGGCAGCTGGGCCACCACCTCGTTCCGCTGCCGCACCGACCAGAGCACGCTCACGACGGCGGCGGCATCGTTCTGCAAGACGGCGCGGGCGACTTGCAGGCCCGGGACGATGCCTGTGCCGCCGGCCAGAAAGACGACGCTCTTTCGCGAACCGAGGCGCGGGAAGAGGGTGAAGCCGAGATGCGGCCCGCGGAGGTGCACCGTGCTGCCGACGTGGAGCCGCGTGAGCAGGTATTTTGACATTTCGCCGCCGTGGACAGCCCGTATGTAGAAGCGCAACGAGACGGCGTCGTCCTGTTGAGGCGGCGACGGCGGCGGCAGCAGCGGCAGGGGAGTGTAGTGCCGCGCAATCTGCACCTCTGGCTGCTTGAACTCGACAGACCACAGCGGGTACTTGCTGCCCACATCCTGTCCATGCAGAGAGGCCGCCGCGCCGGATCCGAGCGATACAGTGAGTATGGCGGATTGAGGAGACACGGCCTCTCGGGCGGTGACGACAAAGGGGGTGAAGGTGTGTCTGTTGAGCGAGGGCGGCGACGACGACGACGACGTGCCAAAGGTTTGGCGGTAGAGCAGCAAGTACGCGGCAGCACTGCCGCTGCTACCAAGCACGGCTACGTATGTGAAGATGGTGATGAAGGACCGCGATTTCTTGTCACGACCTGCGGACAGAGCACGACGACGGAGGCCATTGACTGGTATCCCGAATGAGGAGCGCCATGTTGCGATTGGCGGCGACCGAGGCCACGAGACGTGCCTGCTACTGCGCGGGAGGAACAGAGCTGGCATGGCACAGCCGGCCTCTTTCAAGACGTCATGAGCAGCACGTTCAGATGCGAGAACAGGGCCATGACGGACGAAACTCCGGCCCTTGCTAGACGTGCAAATCTGGTAGTGTCAAAGAGCTCTGTCGCGCGCGGTCTTGACACGAAGTCACGTGGGGGCGGTTCAAGTGCCTGAGGTAGCCCGACTGCGGGAGACGCCAGCAACCCATTGCGCTGTGTAAAGGTCCCAGCAACAATCAGACCAACCAACCAAGCCTTATGATCCTGGAGCCAGCCGCAGCCAGCTTCTGCTCTCTGCCCGACATTGCTGATCGTCTCTTCCAGGGCGGCCCTGCACTGGCAGACTTACTTACCTATCAACCCGTTGGCAGCAAAAGTGGAGGATCCGATGACGGCCGGCCTGGTTCGCCGAGTCCAAGCACATGATCGACGTCGCCAGGGCCGCCCGGCTCAGCCCTGAGACGGCGGCGAAAGACGTCCTTCCAATGAGCTCGAGAAGGGGAGGACTTGGTTTGTGAAGGCCGGGAACACTGCCAGTCCGGAGGCACCCCAGCTTTGCTGGACAGATATTGTGGCGCCAAAGACTTGCACGATTGCTAAACGGGCTACTTGCTGTTCTTTTCTCCCCTCTTTGTCTACCCGAGTTGATTTTAACCATGACCTTTTTTCCTCCTGCGCTTCTCTGCCAATGACTTCTGGGGGCCCTTCCTTCTCCCCCGTCGGTTTCGGGAAAGAGGAAACACAGGCGATTCAGCGTGCGTGGTTTCGACCGCACCGTCGGGACCCAACGGCGGGTGGCCAGCTTGTTTCGCCAAGGTGGGTGGGACGCAAACACCCATGCACACCGGGCCCGAGGCGACAATCTGAATGGGAGTGTGTCGCCTGCCTGCCTGCCTGCCTGCCCGCTTGCTTGCTTGCTTACTTGCTTGCTTGTCCGCTCAGCGACTACTGTGACAGGTTTGCGTGCTCATATGCAACCGACCGAGCACACGCGAATGCCTCCAAAACGCCAGCCCCCGTCTGTGACACGGCGATTAATGGGAGCCCCGCGTCCGCGAGCGTACCTGAGTAAGTCCGCGCATGTGATTGGTCGAGCTCTAAGCGCCGCCCAACCGACCAAGAGTCGGGTCGTGTGTTCCGCCAGTTGTGTGCGTCTGCGAATCATGGCACCGGCCAGGGTCCGACATTGGGCCAGAGGGACAGGGACGGGCCCTGGGAGGTTATGCGTTTCACGACCGCCGCTGGCTCTGGGCCTGCCGCTCTGTCTGACAAAGGGACACTGATTGATTGGGTTGACTTGTCTTGGTCCTGACCACACGTTGGCGCAAATTTGGATTGCGCGAGCAAGGAAGGGGGAGAAAGGAAGCCTGTCACTCGGCAAGGGCAAGAGATGAAAGGCAAGCTGGAAAGGGGAAAGAAAAAGAAAAGAAAGAAAAGAACGTCGAATTCATGGGCTTTTGGCGGAAACAATTAAAATCCTTGGTGGCGCTCCCTCTCTTCTCAAACAGGGGGGGGGGGGGAATATCGAAGGGAAAGGCGCAACCCAACCCGGCTGGGCACCTTGGCACGCTCGGCAAGGGCCCCCACTCAAATCCTCATCTTGTCCCTTTCGGGCCCGCATCTCAGACGTCTCGAAGCTCGGCGGCGTCTCCACCACATCGCCGCTCAATTTCAAGCACCCACGTACCTCGAAGCCCCTCGATTGGGGATTGCAGGCTTTCGTAGCAGCTTTGTCCGTTGTCCTTTTTATGATCAGCACAGACGCATTCGTTGTTTAAGCAGTCAGTCACTCATCCGGTCAAAGATTTCATCCGAAAGCGACGACGACATTTACAACGACAAGAGAATCAAGAGGGCCGCAATCTTCTTCGTCTTCTTCTTCTTCCTCCTCTTCTCCTCCTCTGCCTTATCGCAACCGTCTCCTCGGCTGCCCCGTCAGCCACGGTCACCCGTCGTCACAACCGTCACCATGTCGACACGGCCCCAGCTCTTCACACGCGGCCTGTCGGGCTTGTCGCAAAGTACGCTGGCCAACGAGGCCCAGTCTCCTGCCGAGCAGCGGGATGGTGCGAAGCGCAACTTTCTGAAGACCATGCGGCCGTTGCCGACTCAGCACTACTGGAAGGTCTACTTTGACAGGTTCGATTTCTCCTCCTTCTCCTCTTCTATTTGTCCCACGGCTCGTGTGTCTGGCCTGACCGGCAGCTGACCTTTGGGGGGCAACATCAGGCAATCCAACCACAAGCCGGACGACGGCACGTACGACGTCCAGCTGGAGCAGCTCGGCGAGCAGATCGAATCCGTCCAGGACTTTTGGCGCTACAACAACAACACCCCGGTCGACCAGCTCAAGATGCGCGAGTCCATCTACCTCTTCAAAGAAGGCTTCCGGCCCATATGGGAGGACCGGCGAAACGTCAATGGCGGCAGCTGGACGTTTCGCGTGGTCAAGGACCAAGGCCGCGATATCTGGACGCGCGTGCAGCTCCTGGCCATTGGCGAGAGGCTGCAGAGTGTCCTCGACCAGGGTGAGTCAAACTCTTGACAGTGTTGCTCCTGTGATCATGGATGCCTCTATTCCGGCGCATCATCCATCAACTTTGGGTACTGACACAACACGGTGACAGGCGACCAGCTGTGCGGCGTCGGCCTGTCCGCTCGCTTCAACGCGCACCTCATCACAGTCTGGCACCGCGACTCGTCAAAGCAAAAGTCCGTCGATGGCATCCTGGCCTGCATCTTGGAGGAACTGCCGCTGGAGCTGCGGCCCAAGCCGGATTCCTACTACTACAAGCGGCATTGCGACCATGTTGGCTTCAAGGCGCCCGAGGGCTCGCACACGGCCACAGGCACCCAAGACCAAGCGAGCCATGCTCAGCAGCAGCAGCAGCAGCCGCCGCCGCCAGCGGTCTCAGTCGATCCTCTGCCAGCCGTGCAATGACACGGCCAGGACAATGAGCAATTGTCTTTGCATTGACCTCTATTTTCAACAAGCCATCATCGTTTCCCCCTTGGTTGCATAGGAAGGCAGAATTGTGTATGCCTCACTTGCTCGTTCTCGACCTCTTGGGCCTTTGTCACCTCTTTGGAGGCTTTTCGCATGCATGTCATGAATGGCGTTTTTTTTCTCTTGCATTTGTTGAGAGATTCTCCTGATAGATAGATCACGGGCCTGGCAGGTGCCGTCAACACATGAATGAACGTATACAAATTCGTCAAGGTCCCGAATATGTGTCATAGTCTTATGGCTGATTCTGCTTATGGTGTATGTCATTCATTGTGGAAAAGTCACAAAGAGCCCCCCCGTGTTGAGGCCATGCAGGAATACAAAGACGAGCACAAACGCGCGCGCGTGCAGCAATGCATGAATGAAATCCAATCGCCCGACTCCCTTTGCTGCTCCCAAACGCCCAGCATGACAAGTGTACGCACCCGCCGACAAACGGGCTTTCTTGTTCTCCGCCCCCTGTCCGGCCAGCCCGCCAGCTCCCTCATTCATTCATTCGTTGGTTCACTCCCTTTCCCCCTTCCCCTCTTATGAGAAGAAGAGAAACAAAACAAAGGAAAAAAAAAATACGCCGGCGTCATCGCCACACGCCCGCGGCTCTCATGACGCCGTCAAACTCATCGACGAGCACGCCCCTGGCCACGCCCGCGCCCCCGTTCGCCTCGAGAATCATATCCTTGAGCACCTCGTCGTCCACGTCCTCCTTGAGCACGGCCGCGACGCGCCGCAGGTGCGCGAGCGTGATGGGCCCCGGCTGCCCGTTGGTGAAGAGGCCGTAGGCCTCGTCGACCTGGGCGCGGTGGGCCTCGGAGCCGGCCTTGCTGCCGGCGCCGCTGTCGCGGCTGGCGTGGAACTTGAGGGCGCAGATGGCGAAGAAGGGCTCGTACGTGGCGAAGCCGTCGCCGTCGGGGTCGAGGATGTCGGTGAACTCTTGGAGCTCTGCCTGCGACGAGGCCGGGACGCCCAGTGCTCTGTGTATTGTGCCCGGGAGACAGTCAGAGAAGAGATCAAAGCCTAGCATGGCAAGAGATGGGAAGGAAACTAGTGATGAGAGAAGTACGGAGAAAAAGAATAAAAAAATAAAAATAAAAATAAAAAAAAGCCAATAGCCTGCACCAAGCAGATTGGACCTGTTCCTTGACAAAAGAGCCAAAGCTACGAAGAAACAAAAAACAGAAAGAAGAGAGAGAGAGAGAGACAGACAGAGAAAGAGAGAGAGAGCAAAACAAGTGAAGAGCAAAAGAGGACAAAAACATAGCCTATGCGTACATCAACGCCGACTTGACGTCTTCAGTGGGCATGACGCCGTGCTTTTCCCCGTCCATGGGCTCAGAAAATAGGCTCCATGCTTCCTTGATCTCGCCCTCCTCCTGGGCCGATATGTTGTGTTCCTTGGCGAGTTTGGACGCGCGCGGCTGCGGCTGCGACTTCGACTGCGACTGCGACTGCGAGCGCGATTGCGCTGCGGCTTGGCGCTTCGCCGGGGGCATGGTGCGCGGCTGCGGCTGGTCAAGAGCTGTTGCGTTCCATGGTCCGGTGAGAGAGCAGGCACAGAGAGAGGGCTGAGCGTGCGCGCGCGCGAGAGGGAGAGAGAGAGAGAGGGCTTCCCTTGCTATGCGCGGACACGGCAATGACGATGGCACGGTGCAGGTCCCCACAGTGTCTAGTGGTAGCTTCGACCATCTTTTCTACACTGTGCGCGGCCCCCGGTCGCAGTCAGCCTGATGAGAGACACGGGTGGAACGCAAATTTTCGCTCTCATACACAACACACACACATACACACACACATACATACTCGCTCGCACCTACACATGCACACATATGCATACGTGTTCAGCGAGCGAGACTGCTCTTCAAGCAAAAAAGGGAGGACGAGCCGTAATGGGCTTCGATCACAAGAACCCCCCCCTCACTCTGAGCACCAGGTTTGTTGCCGCTTCAAAATTTGCTAGAGCTTGCCGCTTCCGCTTTCCAGAGCGAGCAAGTGTGGACAGTGAAGCGAGATGGAAAAATAGCCTCCAGTCATTGGTTTTCTATACCTTGGCTGGGTTCCGCTGGCGGCTCGCGGGACTTGCGCCCAGCAAGAACCTCGCCGTCACGGAAGACATGCACGCGTCAGAAGACACACTGGCCACGTACTGCACTTCTTTGATTGATCACATCTACTTCGGCTGCTGTCTCGTGGCCTCGAACTACCAGCCCCCGTCATGTCTTGAATGCGGCCGGGCTATGAGCGCGTCCGGCCTCTTTGCTGCCGTCGTAAAGACTCGAGCCGCGCGGCAGGCTCACTTGAAGTTGTTCTTCATGTCACGCAGCTTGTTCATCACGTCTACGGGCTCCGTGGCGCCCGTGGCCGTTTGCACGGCCGGATCCTGCGGCTGTCAGCTAGGAACGCACGTGTGTCCGGCTTCGATCCTTACCTGGACGCGCATGAAGACGTTGTGCGCCTTGAACCTGTCAGCAGTCGAGACTAGAGAGGGCTGCGCGGCTTGGCACACCTTTTCGTCACCAATGGTGAACTTGCCAGTGGTGACCTTGTTGCTGTCCGCGAATGCTTGGAGCTTCTTGACCGGATCGCTTGGCAGCACCGAGATGGTGAAGGCGACATTGGACTTGGTGTACTCGTGTCCCGGCTATTCGCCATTAGCATGCGTGGGCGATTCTGGTTGCTGCACCTGCGGAAGGGGGGGGTTGGCATTTCTCACGTAGACCACGGTGTCGTCTGGTAACGAGGCCAGTCTCTTGTTCAGGGCCTCGTGCATCTCGGCGGCGTTGCCCTCGAAAAACCGGCCGCAACCTGGCCGTCAATGTCAGCCCGCCACTCCGCGGTTGCCCTTCGCCCTCGTCAACTTGCCGCTGATGAAGAGGGTGTCTCCCGTGAACACGGCTCGGCCGGTCCCGTCTTCCATGAAGTAGCAAATGCTGTCCTGCGTGTGGCACGGCGTGTACACGCCCTTGATCACAACATCGCCCAGCTTGAATGTCTCTCCGTGGGCAGGTGTCTTGGTGACGCCCTCGCACTTCTTGCCGCCAATGATTGGCAAGTCAGGTGTTCCCAGGTCGTCCAGCTAGCTTGCTCCGTCAGCATCAGCACCCAGCCCAGCCCGCGTGGCTGTCTCGGATCCTCCTGCTCACCAGCTTCTTGTTGCCCCCCGCATGGTCCCAGTGACTGTGAAGCGCTTCAGCATTCCGCCCCTCATGCGCCAGGAAATAACGTCCCCGTTTCACCTCACCGATCCCTCTTACTGATGCGTATTGACCACTGCTTTCAAGTTGATCTGCCCTGAGGATATGGCCTCCTTCAGCACCGGCGTGACCCTGCGAGGTCAGCACATGACGCGCAAGGACTCACGCGCAGGAGCTGGCACCCTCACTCTGGCGGATTGGCCGGATCGATAATGAAGGCGTCCTTGGACTTGTCGTCCACCACGAGATATGCGTAATTGTTACCCGTGCCCTCCCCTTGGGAAACGACTGTTAGCCGCAGCAGCGTGTCACGATGCGATGCGGAGACGTACACATGGGGATCGACCGGATATGCATGTTGCGCTTGCTGGCGACAGACTGAGCGTCCACGGATTAGCGGCAATCTGCTCCAATGAGTAGTGGTGGTGTTCACACACCGCCTGGGAGAGTGATTTGAAGCTTTTTCTTGCTGCTCGAACACCTCGAAACATGACAGATTTGCCGTGCAATATGTCATTGAACACTCGATGATTTCAAATGAGCCGTCTACTACTGCTACCGAGTTCCACAGTCGCTGACATGACGTGTTGGACCGCACGTGATTGGTCCACGGACTGGGCGGGATACTGGCCAAAGTCAGACTGATAAACAAGCACTCACGACGCTGCTGCTGCTGCTGCGAGAGAAAAGAAGGCCGCGAGCTGGGCCGGCAGAGTCCAGAGCCGTGGGTGCAGCAATGGCCTCGTGGCAGACGTCATGCCAAGGGCGAGCAGACGCCGTGCGGTTGATATCCTCGGTGGACTCCAAATACACCCTTCGGCCTGCGTGCTACGGACATGTATCCTCCCTCTCCAGGCTATGCCACCCTGTCGATTGCAGAGAGGGTTCGCACATCTCGGAATCGCTTGCCACAACACGGCACGCCTACGCAGTTTGCCTGCGGCGGGCTGTTCTCGCTGCGCTCGAATCTCGGCTGTCCGTCGTCCAGCCAGCCATCCACAATTTAGCAGCTCATCGCTCACGTTGCGACGTGTTTTGTGCCTCGCTTCAAAAAAAACCTGGTGGTCTTTCGAGCGCAGCGAGGCCAGCCCGCCGCAGGCGACCCCCGGTAGGGCCGCCGGAGGCAAACGACATGTGGAAACGATCAGCTTTGCACATACAAAGCCAAATGGCTCTATGTCATTGCAAGTAGTGGCGCTTCGAGCGCAGCGAGGAAAGCCCCCGGCAGGGCAGGGCCGCCGGAGGCAAACGCCGCGCCGCGCTGGCCAGCTCGACACGGACTTCGCGCCTCGGTCGCTCGAGGCGCACCAAACGGGTCCTGATTTCAGCAGCATTCCGCTCTTCCACTGCTACCAAGGCCTGCCAGTCAGCAGTGATCAAACGATGGCATCTGTTTGTTTTGTCTCACTGATGCTAGTGCTGGTAGGCAAAGGATCTGGCGATCAGGGGCTGCAGGCAAGCCATACGAGGCGAGGCAGTCTGGACAACGGACAAGACGCTGCCTGCGCCTGTGATTTTTTTTTAATTTATAACTCGATGTTGCAGAAATGGTTAGCACATACGACCACAGCCGCCAGCTGAAATCAGGATCCCGTCTGATCTCCCACGATAATCTGGCGAGCGCTGGATCAGTAGCTGGATCGGTGACGACCAGCGAATCCCCAGTGTTGTATGTTTTTTTGTCCCGCCTCCTCTCTAAATAGGGATTCAAACAGAGAAACTCAGCATTGATTGGCTTCTCTCATTGGTTCCATGTTCGTCACGCGCTTATCTCTGCGTGGTCTCGGACCAAGTGTGTCTGTTCGAGTGCTCGTTGGCTGCGACTTGGTCGAACTTGAGTCGCGGCCTCATCGCTCAACTGCACGTTGAGCAAACACTGCATGTGCAGCATCGTACCGTGTGTGATTGGTCAAGCTCATATTGAAAATCTGCAGGCTTCTAGATTGCTTGTGCTATGCTATTCGCAAACCGTCCAGCCCACATCAAGTCAACCACACATATTCTCAGGGGACACACATGTTGAATAATTGCGTAGGGGACCCGTACACAAACCCGAGAGTCCCTCGCTTTGCGAAGTGCTTCCTTCCCTGGCGAACTGCACTGCCTCCGTCGACAAACGACTCGTCAATTCATGTGACTCGTTGGCAACGTCCACCACTGATTAATGAGCAGTGACACATACGACTGAGCTCCGTGGACTGGCGCCGCCGGTGAGAGACCTACCCTGGACCATCAGTCAAGCTCTCTGGCATAGCTCTGTGGGAGAGCTGCAGAAGCTCTGCACCATCAATGGCAACCAGCCGACAATGAGCTTGATCTATGCTGGCACTGTGTCATCGAGATTATATCATGAAACTCATCATTGCCTGTTACACAGGACCGGGAGTTTTCTGGAGAAAGTCAACATGTTGAGTTGACACTGGACAACTCGTGGGGCAACGGCATCACGTCCTTCCATCCGGCAGGCGTGAAAGCGGGATTGTCAGGCACCAAGGCGCGCAGTCTACGAAACGTCGCCGTCAATCTGGCTGTCTAGAATCCGGATCACACCATGCCACATGGTTTCGGCTCCCACGGCCCCTGGTACAAAGACCATCCAGATGTCGACACCGCGACCGGGGCTGTACTGTCCTCTTCCGTGTCCATCTCGTCTTTCTTGCTGCTCTCAGCGCTACCGTCATCGTGAGAGTCGTCGACCTCTTGCTTCACATTTACTTCTGCCGCCTGGCCTCGTGCGTTTTTGTCCTGTTGCCTCTTGACCACCTCCTTGGACAGCCTCAAGCATCTCAGATAGACCTGATTGCCGGGCAAGCTCTCCTGCACCTGGCCAATGGCAGCTAGGACCAGATCTACGTCGAATGCGTCGAGCGCTGACACGGTCTGCATCATGCGCATGTCGTCGTCGCTGCCGCCGCGCAAATGACCCATGATGACGGCCTTGCACGGCTCCAACCGTCTGGCAGCCTCATTCACGTCGAGATGTTTCCAGTAATAGTTCCAGATCCAGTCGAGCGCCTTGTGTGCCGCCGGGCGCAACCTCGCCAGCGAGGGCAACTGCTCGTGGGTGGCCTGATGGCGCAACTCTACAAAGGTGGCGGGGAGTCCTATCGTTTTGGCGATCGAATACATGCTCTGCTTGCGTTGTTTTTCCTGGTGCCCATCTGCGAGGCCCGTCACGAAACTGGGGACCCGGGGGGGAAAAGAGAAAAGAAGGGGGTGCGTTAGCAGATTGTAGGCATGGTACACGGGTGGGCATATGGCTTTTTTCTTCCTTTTTCTTCCTGTCTCTCTCTCTCTCTCTGTCTTTCCTTTTGGCAGCTCATCATGCACAGAGGGCAGAGGGTATCAATTTCCTCCTCCGCCCCGTACCTATGCCGAGGTTGGACGGAAGCATGTCGCACTGCAGCGTTGCGCGTGGACAGGACTTTTGCAGCAGGAGCAGCAACACATAAACGGGTGCGAGAGCCAATGTGATTTTCTTGCCGCTCGAAACAGGAACCACAGCAGACAAGGCCAAAAACAACTCACCGACTAAAGGCGGCAGAATAAGCGGCTCGTACGGCATAACGAGCACCCATCTCGCCGGCGTCACTCAGAATTGCAGCGACCAGCAAGGCCGTCGACTCCACCATGTGCGGACAGTGACCACGCCGCATCCACATGGACACGCGCTCGACCGCTTGTCGCCGCTGCTCACGGAGCTGCTTGTCGGCCTCGTCATCTGGGCTGGCGAGGTGTTGCCGGCGGCTGGATGGTGGTGGAGGAGGTGGCGATTGCCGAGACTGCAAAGGAGCGGCGTTGTCGTTGTCATCATCGTCGGCATTGGCCGAGGTGCCGTAGAACTGATGGCGGACCAGGAGGAGCTCCTTATGATCGCGCCACGGAGTCGGGATGTACTGCACCATCTAGCCTTGGGCGGGAGCGGACGCTTTGATCTTGTGTGTTTCTCCGATCTCCTCTGAATCTGTCTCGTTGCTACCCCTACCGTCACTTTTTCCGCGCGGCACAGCTCTTGTCGAGCTGCGTTGGCGAAACACGAGCTTGGTCGTGATGGAGAGCAGGGAAACACCAGAGAGGGAAAAAAAAAAAAAAAAAAAAAAAAAAAGTGGATTGGCACTGTGGAGGGATGTCCACCGGCAAAGATGGTGGTGCGTCGTAAAGGGAAACAAAAAAAAAAAGACCAAGCTTTATCGGATGACAGAAGGACGGACTTTTGATAACTGGCGAGACATGCGCAGCAGAGCCACGTATAGCAGACCGACCGACAAGGATAGGAAGGGATGGGAGAGAAGCCGACGAGGTCTCGACTGTGTTATGGTCTGTGCGGGTCGTCAAATCGTCGTCTACGGATCCTGCGTGGGGAGGTGCGACTGCGGCGGCAGGCAAGACCCACGAAAAGTGCAGCATAGTATGCACAGAACATAATACATACATGGCATCCGCAGGCGCAGCGGCAGCGGCAGCAGCAGCAGCAGCAAGCTGAAGAAATGGCGTCCAAAAGGGCAGAAAGATCCGATTCCCCTCCCATATCACATAATCCATGAACGTGCCGGTCTTTTGTACGTGCGGATTACGTGTCCCCCACCCCTACATTCTCTACCTTGATATCGTATTATCTTCTACCGCATCGTATCGTGCTGCGCAGTATTGCGCGCGGCAGGACCGAAACGCCCATAACGCCCAATGCTAAGAATTCCCGAGTTGGCCCGCTCGCCGATTTCACCGGCGGAATCGTGTAAGAAGCAGTGAAAAGGAACAAAAGATGGCAGGGCCCATTATAACTGATCCATGGCCCGTCACCTGTCATGTTATTGAAACAACCAGCAGAAGGGGTGCAGAGAGAGATAGCCAATACAATGCGACGAGAATGGTGCTGTATTACGGTGGGGGGAACCGTGGAACCAGGATTTAATGTGCATGGCGTCTACGGTGGTCCCCCTAACCCCCTGCCTCCCCTGCCTCCCCCAGTTCGCTGGTCAACTTGGGACGACGAGGAGCAAGAGTGCAAGTCACACATCCTTGGTGTATAGTAATAGCACGATCCTGCTGCCGAGGTGCAGACACGACACACGGGCCCTGAATCATTGAGCACATGTCCTTTTTCTTCTTCATCTTTCTTTTGTCTCCTCTTTCGATGCGCAAGGATGGGCAGAGCTTGGCTGTTCCCTTGATTACAAGCAACGGTACTGTCGCTGTATGATGTTGATGAATTGCTCGCTATTGCATTACAAGTCGTACATACAATACGCACATGCAGCTATAGAGCCAGCGTTCGAGTCAGGCCTTTCCGCTGGGAGTCGCAGACAGAGCAACACACACGAGTATTTCCCTTTCCGGTTCAATGCAACGAGAGACATACAACATGCTCTTTGCCAGCATTGAAGGCCCTTCTCCCTGGCCACTCTTTCCACGCACGTGTGCGCCGTCTTGTACATGTTGCGCATGTATGTGCGTGTGTGGCATACATGTATGTACATGTATAGGTGAGAGGGCCTGAACATGGCAACCCTGCGCCGCATTGTGCACACGGTAGCCTTCCCATGCCATCCATCCCAATTCCTTGGGGTGCGCGAGCGAGCATGATGAGGCAACTTGGCGGTCGCTCGCTCCGTTTGGCTGGCTGTAATACCTGAAAGCATTCGCCCACGCATGGGACCAGCGGCGGCAGGGAAGAAGGTAATGGGACTTCCTTGCGAGAAAAGGCTCCGTCCACGTGTCAACACCATACAGCAGACGAGCGGACGCTGCACGTGAATCTTGACATTGCTCGTCGGGTTCTCCGATTATGGTCGCTGTAGTGCGCGTCATTCATTAAGAGTGATTAAAAGCGCAGACTTTGGACGACGATCACAGCTGCGCCGCCTTCCAATGCGCTGTCGAACAGCGGCGATGGTCTTTGCCACCCTGATCTGGTGGGTTGGTTGGCTCTTTAATTTTTTTTCTGTCGGGTGCTACTCGCTTTGTGA
>JAPFUF010000050.1:0-28490 GCA_030780645.1 Aschersonia sp. MBC 508 | reverse complement strand
CAAGAACGGATGGTCGGCGTTTGGGGGAGGGGGGGGGGAGGGGACTTCGGCCAGGAATAACGAAGACGTCAGTCCGCACGAGATGGATTTAGCACGAGGACCGGGCCAAGCTATCCGGACCACACGGGGGTGGAGATGGGTAGGGCGGCGAGGACGATCTTGGGGCGGCTGATAACGGAAAGAAAAATCTATAATAACGCCTGGGTGCCGGGCTATTGCTGCAGATTGAGCCGGAGGGTCTGACAAGAACAGAGGAGGAAAGGGGAGGGAGGGGGGAAGAAAAACAACAAGGAAAGCTGAGCGCGAAGCCCCTTGGCTGGTTGGTGGAAAGAAGAAGGCTGACGATGGAAAAGGAAAAAGACCAGCCTGAAACCAAGCAAGCATGTGCAACGTGGCTCAGGTCAAGTGTTGACAGCCGACGACGACGCCGCCGCCGCCGCTTATTCGTACACTTGCACTTGCGGGCAGGCAGGGCAGGAGCGCAGGGAATACAGAAGGCGAGAGCGCGATTGAGAGCGGCCAAGTCGGGCAGGTGCGCGACAGCGATCGGCGCCCTTTATCCTACTCTGCATCTCTCCCATCGGTTTGATTAACAGGCTTCATCCCGTCGCCGGCCACCTCAAGAGGATCGCGGCATCTCCGCCTTCCTTTGGGAGGGGGGGACAGGGTTGCATCAGCCCTGATTGGGCCATTCGCGCCTCTGGCCCAGCACAGGCCTGGAAGCTGGGTCGCTGGGAGGGGCTGGCGCCCGTTGGGGCAGCCTGTTGATTCCGTCCGAGACACGCGGGAAACACAAGCCGGCTGCGTACCAGTTCCAGTACCTATCTAGGTATCTAGCACGCACGTCATGTCGTTTGTACAGTGTCAGTGTAGCACGTACCGCGGCCCTCATTTCCATCACGACGTAGAGGCTTGGAACATGTACGATGATGCCGATGGACGCGGCGAGAACGCGGCAGAGGGGAAATCCAACTGTTTATCGGCCATCGCAGCGGCTAGCAGATCGTCTGCGGCTCTTCTTCTTGTCCTTCTCCTCCTTCCTCTCTCCTCCCTCCACCTCCTCCCTCCTTTCGACAATAACGCGGCTCCTTCCGTCGAGAAACAGGCCTGCCTGGTGAACCCCACAAGCCGGCCCCGAAAAAAAGAAAGTTAAAAAAGAAAAAAGAGATGACAAGTACCAGTTGACACTGATAGCAAACACGCGTGTCCAATGGAGCAGACTCTATTGCAGCCGTTCAAGAATACTTTACACCACGAATGCGGAAGGAGCCAGACTTTGTCCGCCTGGCATGTATTTTTCGGGAATCTAGCGTAGCCTCCATCGATTCATACGTGTTCCAGTCCCGGTCCCAATCCTTTCCCACCCAACGGGTCCAGCTGTTTCACCACATGCACGTGCTGCAGTTCCTGTCATTGTCGCATTTGAGCCCCTTGCCCGCTGCACCCGACAGTCGTTTCCCCCGGACAAATTCGCTGCGCTGCACGCTTAGAGATATTGACAGTGTTCTGACAAGGGTGTTGGCAAGTTTTGGGAATCCGGATTCCTCGGTGCCTCGCCCCATATTGTTTCGCATGCGATCGATATCCCTGACCAATCGAGAATCCTGTTCCAAGGAATCGGGCCAGCATGTACGGCAGTCTATAGTGACATTGGCATCAATTGAAGAAAATGAAAAATTTTGGCAGACCTCCAATAATAGCGCCCTATAGATTCTCACAGAGAGACTGCTAAGGGAAGGGTTTGAGGGGGGTTTGAGGGGAGATCAGGGAAGAGCAAGCGATTTTCTCTAAATGAAAGAAGCTCTTTAAAAATCAATGATAAAATTGAAAATTAAGTTTTTTTTTTAATTTAAAAAGTTTTAAAGGTCTCTTTGTTAAGGTCAAAGTGGATTTTTGAATCGATGCTAACGTCACTATCGACTGTCGTAACATGGCGCAGTAAGCTGTCACTCAGCTGAGCTGACATCACAGGGGAGGAGGAAGGGGAATGGGGACGAAGGGGGCCGCTCTCATCGCTCGCTGGCAGACATGCTCATCATGCCATGTGCACAGTGTCATTTTGTTTGCTAACAATTACATAGACAGCAAATCGCCATTGCTGCCCGCGCCTTGTGCCGGCTGCAATACTGACTGAGGTGCATGCGCGCTCACCACGTAACCCACAGACTGACCACCGCTGCCACCAAACATGTCCTCCCCTTGATCGATTCGCATCGCTGCCATTTGTTGCGTCCCAACGCTCGAAAAGTATGCGTCGGCGTCGTTCACTGCTTGTGATAGATTGCCCTCTCCGTTGCCCGCCATGACACTTCGGCTCCTGACGTCAATGTTGGTGGGCTGTACTCCTTTGCCAAACATGCTCATGCTCTTCTGGTCGTCGCCGGCCTCGGGCAGGTTTTGCCTTTGCAGTGCCGGCGAGGCCTGCAGCTTCCGTGGTCGGGCAGATCGGAATACGGTTTGGACCGGCTTGAGGTAGATTGTGGCAAGCGTTCCAACATTGAGACACATCTCCTCGAGCGTCGACGCCTCCAACTTCTCAGCCTCCGCAGTGATTGCTGGCTTCTCCCCCATGACGATCTGCCTCGCCGCTGCCATGTCCGTAGACAGTAACCGCCAGTACATGTAAGCACGATCGCGCAGGTCCGGATTGTCCGTCTCTTCTGTGGCCCACTTGAGAACTCTGGGCACGAGCTCTTGACCTTTCGTGGGCCGCTGGATAAAGAGCTTCACCGTCGCGGTCAGCAGAGCAAGCTGCACTTCGACCGGTTCCTCTGCAAACGAGTAGAGAAAATCTTCCAGCAGGGCATCGCTGTTTTCAATGCGGTCGGCATACTGCCCAATCACCCAGACCATGGCTGCCTTGGCTTCGGGTTCGTCCAGCGAATCGAGGTGCTCGCACAATGTCCCTATGATGGACTCGTACTGGTTAGGGTATTTCCTGAAGATATTTTTAATAACCACCGTGGCTTCCTGCACAATATACGTGACTTTGGTGGCGACGAGCTCGAGAAGAAGGTCGATGCACTGCCGGGCTGCCGGTTCGATTTTGATGGCGAGTTTTCCAATGGCACGGACGGCCTTCCGGACAAAGTGCACATCAATTTCTGTTGCGTACTCTCGAAGCTCAGTCAAGACTTCGTCGATATTTCTCTCGTTGGCCAGCATGAAAATAAGCTCCAACTTTGTCACCTTGACATAGATAGGGTCGTTGTATTTACAGAAGAAGACCCGGATGTCATTTTTCAAGACTTCCGGCCGCCTCTGTAAAATCAGTAGTGCATTCCGCAAAGCCAGATATTGCACTTCTGGGCCTTTGGCGAGGAGGGTGACGAGAGGCGGCGAAAGCTTCCTACACAATGCCGTTACTTGTTTCGGATCGGCAATGTAGTTCATGAGATACAAGATCACTCGAATGCATGTCAGCACCACGGAAGAATTCGAATGTGAGAGGCGTGGCGCTATTCGCTCAGCCAGCAGGGCTGCTTCCCCCGTTTCTTGTGGCACGTAGGACATGAGGGCTTCAAGTATGTAAGTCTGGCCCCATCTGTCTTGAGTTAGTATTGCTTTGACCAACATCACATGACGCTGAGCGCTTACTCTGAGCAGTCAGGCAGGATAGCGACCATCTTCGAGGCGTTGCTGTAGTCGATTGTGAGTTTTATGGCGTCGCTCTTCTCCCAAATGTCCATCAAGCTTGCCAAAGCGCTCGCCACGACTGTGGGATTGTCGTCGCGCAACAACGTGTTGAGCCTGTCGATGAGATCCGATCGTTCCACCAAGTCCTTGTCGTGATCATACAGTTTTGCTACGCAAAATGCTGCGGTCTTCCGTACATATGGATCGTTGTCTCGCAGCATCTGCTTGACGATTGGGACGGTTGACGCGACAAAGTCTTTGACGTGGATGTAGGACATAGTGCGCAGCGCCAGTGCCCGAACAAGAGGGTTTTGATCTTCCATATCCTGCAGAGCATCATCAGCATCCTGGTCAGATGTAAATTCGGATGGGGGCACGGACTTCT
The DNA here is from genome assembly GCA_030780645.1 of Aschersonia sp. MBC 508. Taxonomy (NCBI): domain Eukaryota; kingdom Fungi; phylum Ascomycota; class Sordariomycetes; order Hypocreales; family Clavicipitaceae; genus Aschersonia; species Aschersonia sp. MBC 508. Next base: position 24,469 of record JAPFUF010000050.1, on the reverse strand, counting down.
TCCAAGAAAGGAATTGCCTTGACGGCAACCTCTGGCCGTGTGCGAGCATAGTTGACCAGATATAAAAAGCACCTGATTCACATTAGTTTTTGGCCTTTGGTGAAAAGACAACCTCTCGACGTACATCTTCTTGATCTCCAAGCTTGGAATATGCATGCACGCTATGATATCTGGGAAAAGGGACACCATATCGTTGTTGCTCATAGTCATATTGGCGACAATCCTTTTGAGGGCCACCTTCTTGACCGCATAATTCTTGTCCTTCCTGCCACCACTGTTCAATTCGAGACGTAGCTCTGCTACTTTGCCCTGCGGAGTTCTTAGCTTGTCGAACTGCAGAGGGGGCATGTACATCTGCCAGACAGCCATAGTTGTGATTATGAAGGCGCAGAGGCAATGGCGTCACATCGACTGCTTTGTTGGAGCGAAAGGGCCAGAAGGGCGGATCGCATGCCGCACGGAACTCGGCAGATCACACGGAAAGGAGCAAACGAAGTAGACGAATGGTTTGGGGAGAGAAAAAGAGAGGGGCAAGTTCCAGTGTTGGTCAGGGAAGTACAATTCTTACTCGGGCAAATAGCCTGGAATCACCACCATCTTTGGCCGACATGGTTGGTGGTGGTGCTCGCTGGACAAGGTATTTACGTGACCATCCGCACCCTTTGTCAGGTCGTGGTGTCGGGGGATCGTGTCCGGCACATCCAACAGCGACAAGGGACGGTAGCACTCTCCCTCGTCACGAGAGCAGTCGCCGAACCCCTCTCGTGGTCGGTGGCAGCGTCGAGACGTTGGATAGCGGTGGCGCTAGACACGGTGTAGCTAGTCGCCCGTCTGGGACGTGGGCGAGATGTCAGCTCTCCGGCCAGGAGACGTCTCATGCGACGCGAGAGCAGGAGAAACGGCTGAGGTGCTGTAAAGGCGGGCAGAAAGACTGTAGAGAGTCTGGCATCCGCCAAGTTGTCGCGGAGCAAAACTCAAATGACCGTTCCGCCGAGGCCCATTCGAGCCCTTCCCATGAAAGGGGGCAACGAGGTGCTCGGGCAGGTGCTTTTCGCCTCGACGCCGAGCTGCCTCATTCCCCCCCACCAGCAGTCCCCGCCCGTCCTCGAGTACCAGGCCTGGTTCGTCGTCGGCGGGGCCAGCCAGCAGCAGCTTGGGCTGGCTGCCTGGCTTCCGGGGCCTGGCCGTTTCGTCCATGAGCGGAGCCAACTGTGAACCATAATACTAACTGCATCCCAAGGCGGATATTCGTCGTCATCATCAAAGGCCTCCAGCGATTGCAATACCATTCGAGTCCCTGCCTGCCATTGCGCACTCCGCCATCATGGCCACAGAACCTTCAGCGGTGCCCACATGGGTAGCACAACTGCGGTCGCCGCCGCCTCCCAAATCTCGAGTGCCTGGTGTTCCTGACCCGATCGGCTTCTCAGCTCCGTCTGGCTCCAAGGTATCTACAGCTCCGAATCGATTGTGCGCATCCGGTGGCTGACCAGCATCGCTTCTTTAGAAGACCGGGAAAATCCAACCGACCAGAAAAGCTCCTTCAGACGAGGAGATGGAAACCTTGAAGCTCAAGAAGGCGTGGGAAATTGCTCTCGCGCCTGTGAAAAGTCTCCCCATGACCGTCATCATGATGTACATGTCTGGCAATTCTTTACAAATTTTCAGCATCATGATGGTATTCATGGCCTTCAAGAATCCCATTGCCGGTTTGTTGGCGACAAATCAAGCTTTCGAACGGTTTCAATCGGAAAGCAACGCCGCGCAGATCTTGCAGACAAAGTTGGTCTACGTCGCAATGCAGCTCGTGGCGCTCGGTGTGGGCATTTGGAAGATCAATTCAATGGGGCTATTACCGTGAGTATTCTTCGTCGATCCTCCTTTACGTCTCCTAAAAGTAAAAGATACTGATGCGTCGTTTTCTCAACAGGACAACACGATCAGATTGGTTGATGTGGGAGCCGCTCAGAGAATCACTCGACAGGACCATAATAGCATTGTAGATCATTGCATCAACGGACGTCGAATATGATACTTTCACGGTCAAGAGACATCGTGAACACACTACGACCCTCGAACCAGCGAAAATGTCGATTGCCTTATGTGCTTCCAATGCCTTACGTCTTGATATATATATACACCCCCACAACAGAGATTCTTACTGTTTCACTTGAAACCAATGCGCCTTGATATGCTTATTATGTCGGAGACGAGTGCTACCCATTTCTATTCTGTATTCACCCTCCATCTTGCTTTCGTGCCTTCTTCGCGGCTTTCTCAGCCCTCCAGCGGGGGCCGAACTTCTCCAACACACGCAGTCCGGGAAGACAGGCCACCATGAGTAGGGCTAAAAGTGTGAACGTCCATCCCATGCCCATGGCATCAAACATGAAGTCCACGACCGCCGTTGCCGTCGCGCCGGACAAGCAGCGGGTCAGATTATTCGCTGCGGCTGCAGTGGCCGGTGCGTCTTCGTTGAGGTCGACCAACAGGGTGTTGAGTACTCCAAATGACGAGGGGACCATCATTCCGATGATGAAGAGCAAGATCAGCGGCACGGCTACCGTTGTCTCGGCCTCCAGAGACCACCCCCAGCCCACAAGAGCAATGGCCCCGATGGTAATGGCGGGGTACAACGGCTGGATGCGGGCCGACTCGATCGGAAAGTCCAACATGTCGGCACCTCTCTTACTGCTTTTCACGACACCGAGCTTCTTTGCGATGCGCGCGTAGTTCCAGTCAACGATGTAGCCCTGAACTAACATGACAGCACAGCACCCAACCCCGTAGGGCAGATAGCACACGCCAGCTTCCAGGTCGTCGTAGTCGTATATCAACTTGAACAAGGTCGCCAGCGTCGCGCCGATGAGGATGAAGTTGACATACATGATGGCCGAGATGAAGAGGATCAGTCCTTCTTCTTTTTTGAAAACAACGTGCAGGGTACGAAGAGGGTTTGGCAAGCGGATTCTAACTCTGGGAGCAGAAGCCGGTCTTTGCTTGGCTGCCTTGGATCTGAGCAGATCAATGACTGTGAGACTCCATCTTGGCGGTGGTATGGAGCCGTTGCCGACGACGTTGCGGCATGTCTCCGGCACGGACAGAACCCATGGTATCAGCCAGATCAGGACAAAGATGGTGCAGAACCAGAAGATGGAAGGCCATCCCAACTCCTTGCTAAGCAGACCACCGACGACAGGTCCAACGGTAGGGCCGAGATTGATGCCTGCGCCTACAATGCCCATGTACATGCCTCTTTCCTCGCTGGGCGCGACATCGGCGACCACGGCATACGCGAGCGCAAGAGTGCCGCTGCTACCCGCTGACTGGACGCAGCGCAAGATCATGAGCGCGACATAGTCACGTTGCAATGCCAAACCGATGTTGGCAAAAAGATAAATGGTGAATGCTATTGTGAAAGCTGGTCGCCGGCCTGCGGTGTCGCCAAAATCACCGAATATCGTGGGTGCCAAGGCTTGCATAATCATGTAAGTCGTCACCGTGAGGTTGATGAGAGCCGTCGACACGTCCAGGCTTGTCGCAACCGTATCCAAGGCAGGGAAATAGATGTTGGCCGTCATTGGCGATATGATGCTTGACACGAAGACCATGGTGATGATCCACATCTTCGTTCGCCGCGAGAAAGTGCTGTAGGGGGGCTCACTTGTACCCTCGGCCAATGCCTCAACGTCACGACCGTCCACGAATGAAGGGCCTTTCGCTGCCAGAGCGACCGCCGCCACCGCCGCCGCCGGATCCTCAATGGCGGCAGGCATGCATTCGAGGAAGTCATGATTTGGAGCCGTCGACTGTGACGGAGGAGCTGGGTCGGAGGCCTCACGGACGTGGGGAGATTGGCCGGCGTCTGCGTTTCTTCTGAGTGAAGCGGCATCATGGTTCATCATGAAGACACAATGAATACGGCGACATTGACGTGATGCCCTAGGCACGTCCTTGAACAATGTTTAAAGAAAGACAGAAGAAAGAGATGAGGCGGGAAAATTAAGATGGCTCATAAGACAAAAGACGAATTAGGGTGGTAGGTGGTAGCAAGGTTTCGGCACCGGTGCCATATCGGCAACATAAGCTGTGGTGTGGGAGGAGAAGGCCCAGGGGAATTCTTGGACTCGAAAGCTCCCGTCCATGCGGAGTTGTAGATGCTCTCGGCTTGGAATTGTCCACCCTTTCTGACCATGCCACCTGGCCCATCTTCCGGGCGGTGGCATGACGACCTTGGCAGGTCACGGCCTCTCGATTCAGATAAGAGTGAGGCTCTCGCGGCAGGACCATGTAGTATTGATGAGACGGGTCATGAACGTGCCAAATTGAGCTCGGTCGAGTTCCGTGGACTTTGGCGTCCCGCACGGATGAGAGCAGCTCGTCCGGCCCTCGCTGACCCATTCGCGATGGCCCCTCCCGGCTAGAGTCCGAGAGAAACGAAAACGGCCAAGGAAGATGGTTCAAAAACTAACGTGCAACAAGCACTGATTCCACCACCTCCCCAGCAGGGAGGGTGGTCTCATCTCCATCACAGACGGAGGACGTTCACCGCATTTCTTTTCGAGTAAACGTCGCCCCTCCATCCTCATGCATGCAGATAAGGGGGGGGCCCGCCCGCAGCCCCGCGCCGTTTGACAGCAAAAACCGAGGTAGCGTGCGAGACGCGTCAGCAAAATGCTGTGCAGTACGTACGAATGCTAGGCGACGGAGAATAATGTCCCTAGTGGAAAACCGCCCACTAGTCGGGCCCGAGGCCGGGATGATGGGTGAGCAGAAAAAAAAAATTCCTCGTGTGGGTGAGGCTTTTCCGCCAAATTGAGAAGTTGTCCAATCGGCAGGCGTCTCACAAGGCGGTTGCGGTCGCCACGGCCACCCGCCGCAATAACGGTCGCGCTCCCGTTGATGACGCGGCTGGCATGTCACTTTTCTTCCCTATTGCTACCCTAGCTACCCTAGACAGGCTTGATAGCAGTATAATCCAATTCAACCCCCCCACCCCCTCCGCCGGCGGAACCAACTCCAAGCAAGTCAATACTTTCATGAACTTCTGGCTCGAATTTACGTTAATTCGCCATGAAGGAAGAAAGACAGCAACACAACACTTGATCTTCTCAATCATTGCATTCTCCATAGATCAACCGTTCGTTTGCACTCATGACGACCTAGCACCGCAACATATCATATTGGATACTTCCCACCAGATATGGCTTGTCGGCTGGGACTATGCCGGCTTTTATCCACATTTTTCCGAACCCGTGAGCATGCATAATACATCCCAAATGGATGGAATTGATTTGCTTTGCTAAGATGGAAGCTATCTATTTGAATAGCAGGAGGTCCTCATTTCAACAAGGCTCACCAGTCAGAATTAGTTAGATCTAGACTCACGCTATTTCGGCCTGCGCGTTTATTCAAAATAAAATTAAATGGCTAGGCTACTGCTTCGGGCAGGCCATACACTAGGTCTTGACAAAAGAGCGGAGATTGGTGACTAACAGCCTGTTTACTAAGGCTTTTTTTGTATTGAAGCGACATGGCGGACAGATGTATAATACAGGATTTCGTTGTTCTTAAGAGGCTTGGCGGCACAGAATTCTTGCAACCCTTCAGACACTTGGGCTACCTGAGGAAATGCAAGATCGGGGGCGAATCGATTGTGACTATACTCGATTAGCTGAAGCCTATGGGCAGATACATACACTTACAGCCTTGCCGAAAAGATGAAATGTTCCTCGGTTGTGCTGGAACTGGACAGTAAAATATCTGCCGTTTCAATGGAAGAATGTCTTGCGTTGACCAAGAAGGATGATCGTGAAACTTTAGAGATTGCTGCGAGAGGATCCCCCGGGATAAAGCATGTCGGGCGCCTCAGTATCGGCGTCTTAACGAGGAGAATACGGCAGAAATGAATAGCTTCATTACAACTACTTCAGCTACTTTAGTACACATGTGTACTATTTATCTCGACTTTCGAATACAGAATTTGTATCCCCGCTTTGCCCAAATGAGCGCCAGCCATACCGTGCCGGCAAGTCGTTGTCTGCGCCAATCATGTCGCAATAGTCGATGCTTGGAAGTAATAAGGTCAGTCGCAATATTTTTTTAAAATTTGGCTATGATCTTACCTTTGGCTATGATCTTACCTTTGTGAGAGACTTTGTGCTCAATGCTCGATTGGTCTCAGTGTAGCCTCAGCGTTGATATACCCTTGGATACGTTGCACTGTTACGCTGCCCGGGCTCTCAACATGCTTTGGGCGGGTCCATGAATGAATCCATATTCCTCTGAGTCCAGGTTAGTCTGGTGCTTCTTTGTGGCCTTACGACCACTTAGATAGCTTCACATTGCCGAACATATCTACCATAAGATCTGAACAATCAAGCTGGGTATGCTCTATGCAATTGCAGTCCAAGTACATCACTCCCTTGACAACCGTCTGTGCTTCTAGCATTGAAATCTTTCTCAATCTGTCAAAATTTTACCTGTCCCAACGTAGGCGCCAATCGTATACCGTCCATGAGTGGATGTCCAGCTGTTCCTAAGAGTGAGAGTGTCACAAGCTCAAATACAACAAAAGTCTCTCCCGCCATCGAAATAGGTCGCCTGACCCCAAGAAACTGCTGATGTTTCATTCGTTTAGACCCGTTTATAATACTCGATACGATAGTCTGTCATGGAGCAGGGGAAGCTGGTAACAATGACCACATGATTTAGGTCTGAGTTCGAACTTCTGCTCACAGCCTTCGTCTCGGCCATTGGAAGGTAGTCGCTGTCTCCGAATTGAAGACTATAAACCTTACTGGATGTTGTCCGTGGCCAAGCATGGGCGACCTATGTATTTGGCTTGCCACAACGTTTCTCATTACGGGATGCCTGCTCAAACAATGGGATAGCATGGAGAAGGTAGTACATGTTGTAGCCTAGCACCGCTAGGTTATTTATAAAGGTTTCACGCCTAGGAGAGACTTATGAAAAGGAAATCAGATCAAGCTCATGTTAATTTTCAAAACAAATTAAAATGAAGAGGTAAAAAGAAATCATGGAAAGTAGCAATATCGAGCGAGCCAAAAACGACCATGGATCGCGAGGCGGACTGACCCATCCGAGATGAAGTCAACCGACTCGCTGAAGAGAACTTCGAACTCCGAAGAAAGAAGGACCGCATTGCTGCAGATAGGACTTTTGCGGAATAAAAGGCAAACGAACTGGAGAAGAAGCTAAAGTCAGCACAAAGAGGGAGGGAGAAAGACCAAACAATTATCGCCCACCTCAGCTCCCACCTACGACCTGCTCGCATCAGGTCTCACAACCATGATGCGAAGGGCGCACCGGACCCATACCCATCACGATCGAGGGACCGTAAAGCAAAATGCGTTTTGTGGGAGTTGGGAAACAGGGTTTCTTTGCTTCCAGAACAGGATCGCGCTTCACCAATACGCAGGGTTTTGCAGGTATGGGCCGGCGCACGTTGCGTGTCATCAGCTGCCCACTTCCGAGGGACAAGCCAGCTAATCGTTGCACCTCCGGATGCGGCAAGGTATGGGAAAGGTATGATGGGCGTAATACTACCGACTGCGAGTTCAAGACGGTAGAAGTAGTTCACACGCTACTTACGATACTGTCACGTGACAGCTTTCTCTGTCTTTTTTATTTTCCGGCATTTGGGAGCTCAAAATTTTTGGCAATGTCGAGAAGCAAGATGAACGCGGCCGATGTACCTCGTGCCAGGCTCAAGTCCCTCGCCGCTAGACGAGCGTTGCTTGCGTGGCATACCGTGTTACCCACCCTGCAGCGGCCTCGGCCGACTGGATGACTAAGCCCCATTTGCTGGGGCTTTTCTGATTACGTAGCTGTAGCTCGAACTCGGATTGAAGCATTACCATGAGTTCGATAAAGAGACGCCACATCACCCTTCGCTGGCCGGCAAAGGTTTTTGGAGCGGCTGTCGGCCAATCATGACTTACTCGACGGTTATTCTATCCCCGTCCGCAAACCTGACGGCCAAATTCGACGAGCTTCTGGGCGAGAAGGGCTCCCTCCCGACAATTGGAAAAGTTACTTTAGACGTGGACCGGCTGGAAGGCTTTCTCAAGGAGGCTTTTCGAATAGTAAGGCCACACCTCCACATCATGATTCCAAGTGCTACGAGAAAAGGATTGACGGCAAACCAAGAACTCGCACATCATCAGTCTGCATAAAGAACTTCAAGATGTGAGGCAGGCATATCTCTCGACGGCTCCACCGAGAAGGACATCTGGTCGGGGGCAACAAGATCGATCACACGCTTTGACAGAGCGCGAGCGAGAAGACATCGATGTGAATACAAAGCAGATGATACGCGAGCTCAATTCCAGTATACGAGCACTGGACGACGCCGAACAGCTCCGTCGCGAAACCGAGTCCGCGATGACGAGGAAAAAGTACGGCAGCGGACTGAGTGCTCTCAGTTCATGGGCATCTGGTGGGGGAGCTCTTAGCAAGACAGCAGAGCATTTGGCCGCGGAAGCACATGCTCAACAAGTCGAAATTCACCGCGATGGCATCTTGTGGTTTTTGCGACAGCGATTGGAGGTGTGCTGCCGCGTCCAGCAGGCTATGATGGAGACTAGATTGGCTCGAGAGATGGAAAAGACCCGAGGCATGCTCGGGCCACCAATATCCGACTTAGCAGACTTTTCGCTCGCCATGGAGAAGGGCCGGACGCCTCCTGATTCTTTGCCTGATATGACTTCGTCCACGGAAGGCCTCACTGATGAGCAAGTGCAATTATTCGAAGAGAGCAATCAGGACATGATGAAGCACTATGAGAGCACATTGGACCAGGTCAGGTACGTACTGCAAGGTGCGCGAAGGGAAGGAAAGGAAAGTGCTGATTTATCGACAGAGTCGCTGAGAAATCCCTCGTCGAGATCTCGGAGCTCCAGTCTTTGCTGGTCAACAACTTGTCCACGCAGTCAGCACACATTGAGCAGCTTGTTTCCGACTCCTTGTCTACGACTGATAATGTTGGCGGGGGCAACAAGGAGCTAAAGAAAGCTGCACAACGACCAAGCGCCGCTCGCTACACATTCTTCGCTGCTAGCAGCTTGTGTGCTTTCCTCATCATTTGGGACCTGATCATTTGAAGATTGGCACGAGATCGTGTGTTGTACTTGAAAGCTATCACTGTAGCTTTTTTGCTTATCAAGAGTAAAACTCGCATCGTCTGACACGTATTACGTTACCCAGCGGTATCTGTGGGAGCTGAAAACGGCAGCATAGTCATTTTACAGCGGCAAATACCAGAGACACTCGATCAGCGCGAATGGAAATTTGGAGGGCAGACGGGTCTTAGAATCCTGTGGAGCTTAGGGAGCAGTCCGACGCCGAGAGGTTCTTACCACCTGTCGCCGGGGGCCAGCCAGTATGGCGCTTTCGGTCCGAGCTTATAGTCATGAGTATGAACTTTCCCCTCCTCCATGGGAGGTTCTGATGAACACTTTCGGGTGCGACGCAAAGGTTGACCGGAAAAGCCTGCCAGCAGCAATTGTTAATCGGAAGCTGGGCTCGTCCAGGAAAGCCAAGCCAGCTGGGCTGCATGTAAAAGCGGGATGCGGGGCTTTAAACCACGCTCGGCAAGTTGAGCCGGCGAACCGCCAGGTTCTGGGTGCATGTACAAACTAACCACGGCGAGTGGCCTTGCAGCTGAGCCGACCAAAAGCTCGAAGACAACCCGAAGACAGCCCAGTTCCCAGCCGTAACCCAGACAGTTATTTTGTCTCACGGCAATCAAATTTTTTATTCATTATTTCAATTTTTATCTTCAAGTACCTTTTGCCCTGCGATTTGACGAAAAGTTTCTGCCAGTTCTTTTGAAAATAGATGGTGATCACAGGTGAGCTAGGTAGGTAAACTGAATTGTGGTGGTCTGATGAGCTATGTCCCCCCACGTCCTCCCCTCCAATACTCGATCCCAGGGTTTCAGGCTGCCGGACGAAAGCGACAGGCCTGCCTGTGACTGCCGAGAGGGCCTCGGTTGACGGCCTCCACGACCGCCGCCCACGTTCACAAGCCTGTCGCACTCATCTAATAAGAACGGTCTGTCATCGCCTCAGCACGTGCTCGAACATCCAAAGGTACCGCCTAAATACCCAGAAACATTTGCGGGAGCGCCATCGGCCGCACTCATTCGCATTGGCTTTCTACAACCTGGCACTTCAGGTCTTCCATTCTGCCGCGATTTTGTGTGAGTGCCGCTTTTCCTGCCGTTGTGGTCGTGTGTCCAGATCGCGGCACTGCATGCGATGCAGCTGGTGTTCGTCAATTAAGGGCCCGTTCGAATACGCTAACGGCGACACTCCGTGGTCAGCCATCGTCACCTAGGTACTCGCCAACTGACGTGAGTTTCTGGACTCGGGACACCCAGGCTTCTCGTATAAAGACTTCCGACCTGGGGCATCCCTGCGCGTCAGGCCGCCCTCCTCCGAACCTACTCTGTGGATATCGCAATTCTCGGGTCCACGAACCTCAGCATCTCTGTTACCTTCCGCTGCTCCGTTGGCGCTTTGTCGACCGCTGTTCAGATTGCGGTCGAAGGGACGGCGTCTGGAGGAGATCAAAGAAACGTAGGGCGCGCCCAATTGGGTAGTCGAGCCGCCCCTTTTTTATCTCTTGCCAAATTCCTTTTCCTTTTTTTTTTAATTACTTTTTCCCTTTGTCCAAACCTCCTTGCCCTGACACCGGCAGTCCCTTCCTTGATCAAGGCCCCGTCTCGGACAGGTTTGAGACCAGGTGACGTCGGAGCGGCAACAGGACCAGCCAAGACCGAGTGAGGCCGGAGTAAGCGCAGGCAACACGCCACCCCCGTCGCTGCTACAGCTGCCGACAGACCAGTCATCGTCGAGCCATTGGTCCTGACCGAAAGCTACCAGTTAACTACTAGGTACCCCACCATCCCGCCATGGCTCCCTCATCAACATCGTCGTCGTCTTCTCCCTCGCTGGCGAGACTCAATACAATTGCCAACCACATATCGCCCGCCATGGCTTTCACGACCAACTTTCCAAGTGACACAGTACCACAAGCTCCAGAGGATCCTCTCTTTGGCCTTGCACGAGCTTACAAGGCTGACACCAGCCCGATCAAGGTTGATCTGGTACGTGCATGTCTGGCGTTCTGCCCCCTCCGCCATATTTGCCCTCTGTATCGCGCGGCATGCTCGTCTTTATGCAAGACTCAAGCTGACCCCACGGCATTAGGGAATCGGTGCTTATCGCGATGATAATGCCAAACCATGGATTCTCCCCGTCGTTAAAAAGGTATGAAGTATGCCGGGCAGTTTGTCCATTTCTTTCCCATTGTTCGAGTGTGCATGTCCGCACGCCGACGGTTCGGGAAGCGTTGGCGCAGAGTTCGCTTCATTGATTAGCACGCCATTATCTCTGCCAGGCCGCTTCCTGCAGCCAGAGACGGGAAATTCGCCCCAATAAGGAAGAAGATGAGAAAGAAAAAAAAAAACAAAAAAAGAGCCAAGATCGAAGTCAGTAAAGCGCTTTGTAAGGGGCGATTTAGACGATTCCGCATTGACTCGGGTGTCTTGGAATTGCATCGTCTTTGATTGGCACGATTGCCCTGCTTCATTAGCAAGCAGAACTTCACCACGCCGCAGTCTTGATCCTATCGGCATTGCTAACACTCAGCTGCTGCACAGGCCGACGAGATTCTCCGAAACAACCCCGATCTCAACCATGAGTATGCGCCGATCGCTGGGATACCCGAGTTCACCTCCAAGGCCGCCGAGCTGATCCTCGGTGCTGATTCCCCAGCTCTCAGAGAGAAGCGGGCCACATCGGTTCAGACCATCTCCGGCACCGGAGCCGTCCACCTCGGCGCCCTCTTCCTCGCCAAATTCTACAAGGGCAACAGAACAGTGTACCTGTCAAATCCGACGTGGGCCAATCACAAGCAGATTTTCGGAAATGTCGGCCTTCAAGTGGCCGACTACCCATATTTCTCCAAGAAAACAAATGCACTGGACTGGGACGGCATGAAATCTGCGATCCAAAATGCTCCCGACCGTTCCATTATCCTGCTGCACCCTTGCGCGCACAACCCCACCGGTGTTGACCCGACACTGGACCAGTGGAAAGAGCTTGCTCGCATCATCGCTGACAAGAGGCACTTTCCCTTCTTTGACTGCGCATACCAAGGTTTTGCTTCAGGTAATCTTGCCCAGGATGCCGCCGCTGTGCGCTATTTCATTGATAAGGGCTTCGAGACGGTCGTCTGCCAGAGTTTCGCAAAGAACTTTGGTCTGTACGGCGAGCGCGCCGGTTGCTTCCACGCCGTGACGAGCCCTGGCCCTGATGCCAGCGCCACCATCTCCAGAATTGGCTCGCAGTTGGCCATCCTTCAGCGGTCTGAGATTTCGAATCCCCCTCTGTATGGTGCTCGCGTTGCCGCCACGGTCTTGAATGACTCGGCCTTGTTCAGTGAATGGGAGGACAACCTTCGCACCATGTCTGGCCGCATCATAAACATGCGCAACGAGCTGCGCTCGCGGCTTGAGAAGCTAGGCACGCCTGGGACCTGGAATCACATCACTGACCAAATCGGCATGTTCAGTTTCACCGGACTGTCTGAAGCTCAAGTCGAGAAACTACGCGAGGAGTATCACATTTACATGACCAAAAACGGGCGAATTTCCATGGCTGGACTCAACTCAAAAAACATTGACCACGTTGCGGATGCTTTCAATAAGGTTGTGAAAGAGACCCAGTAGTCGTTGCATCGCATAAGGGCCCCCCCCTCCCCTTCAAACAGTGAGGGGGAAGATACATTTAGTTGAAATAGCGTGAAGGGGGTTTCATATTTTCAGTTTTGTAGTCTTCAAGTCTACGAGGGCCGAGGATGCAAATGACACACAGGCCTCATATTCTGGCGCCTCTGGATGACACTGATGACGCGAATGCTATTTGATTACCAGCCACTTTGGTCTACCGCACTGCAGAGACAATTGATTGGGAGCTGGTCAGCAACTCGTGCATATTAGGAGCCGTTAGTGGCTGTGCTCTGTTTCGTCCGCAAGTAGCATGTGGGGCAGCACAATTGCTGCTGCTGCTTACGTCTTGCTTCGCACAAGAGCTCTGTTGCGCCTGTCGAGATTCTTGGTAGCCCCTATATTATCACAGTTGAGGTAACTGCGAGGCTGCGACGATTGATGATCGTCAAGGAGCCAGCTGATTAAGGCTTGGGGTTGCCATAGATTGAGGCGCCCCTGCGCCTCAGCCGTCCGTCCATAAGCGTCTTGGCCCGGTCGCGGGTCTTCCAGCGTCTTCTCTGCCTGCGACACTTAGCCTTTGTCAGCGACTCAACTCTCCCGCGACTCGTCAGACAATTTCGCAATTGTTGACGTAGACGTACGCTGCCTGGTGATCCGGCACCCTGTGGCCTGCCTCCTATTTATTCCGAGAGGTCGGCCGACTCTGTTCACAACATGGCGTCATTCTCAGATGCTGGCGGGCAGGAAACCAGCTACGTTATGAGAGACAAAAACGATGCCACACTGGTGGGCAACCACTGCCAATACGAATATTGCAACCAACTCGACTTCTTACCTTTTCTTTGCCAATCATGCTCGAGAACTTACTGCCTGGATCACAGAACAGAATCATCTCACAAATGCGCAAATCCTGGTGCATGGGCCGGGCGGAAAAGACTGGCCAACCTGTCCAAACCCTCCATCGGCCAGGGAAGAACGCTTCGTGATAAGGTCTCCGAAAAGCCATGCGCAAGCCCAGAATGCAAGACTGTCGTAGGCACGTCATTAGTACCGGGCGTGCATTGCGACGCCTGCAATCGTGATTATTGCCTGAAGCATCGACTGAGGGAGGATCACAATTGCAAAAATCTAGTGCCCATTGGCGCTCGGCCAATGCAAATAGACGTCGCGCAAAAGACTCGTTCAGCCTTGGACAAACTGAGAGCATGGGGCACGGCCAAGAAAGAACAGGCGGGAAGGGCACTGCCGAAGCCGAAGCCAAGTTCTGCAGCTGCGCGCATCGCAGCCACGAAGAAGCTCAAGGAGACGGCCAAGGGCGACAAGAAGATTGCCGAGGAGAAACGACTCTATCTATACGTCGAAGCCGAGGCGGAGACGGCAAAGGCAAAACTACCCAAGGGGGAGTTCTTCTTCTCGAAAGACTGGGTCATAGGGAGGCTTTTGGACCAGGCGGCGTCCGGACTGCAGGTTCAGAATGTCAACAACCAGAGTTCAGACGAGAAGGACAAATTACGCGTCTTTCACGTTGAGGGAGGGAGGATTCTAGAATACAGCGAAAAGGTTGGATCTGTTTTGCAAAGCGGAAATACCATCATCTTACTGAGAGGTGTCGGGCCACCCGCAGATTTAATAGAGGTTTAGGGAGGGAACGCCCGACATGTTCTTCCGAGAGTCTTCGAACTATCATGTGTTCGCATCGAGCGGCAGATTCTCGTCGAGTTCTACACCCTGTCTGTACACAGAGGGTTGCGTCAAATGCCGTGCATGTAATCCCATTGGGTCTACGAGACCATCGTCTGTTCCTAAACCCCAGGGGAAATTCAATCTGTTCAAGGCATTTGTGTCAAAGAATGAAGAGATTTTACCCAAATGTCATACCTCTCTGACTTTGGCTCACGCCAATTGGCATGCCGTTTGCGTTTGACTGGGCCTAATGACAGACATCACGTGGTTTCGTGTTTCTGCGCGCCAAACCGATGACGGCATGTTTCCTCACTGAGCAAGCTGCTGTGCATGTCTCCATAGTTGCAAAATGCGCTTCGTCACACAGTTACTTCAATATGCCTCCTCATGTGCCGCGCAAGAGACTTCGTAGCTCACCTGATGGCCAGCATGTCAATGGTATAAGTAGTGTTACTGAAGCCGCTTGCTCCACCCCGGCGAAGAAGCGCAAGCCTACTCTCTACGACGACCTAGATGCAACGGCGACACCGCTTTCCGGGCAGAGCTCCGTCTCAATTCTACAGCATCTTGGCGAAGACGGCAGCAGCAGCAGCAGCTCGCTGACCTCTTTGTCGGACGAAGAATTCGAAGACGTCGCATTGACAAATTTACCAAGCGAGCTCTCGGAAGACGAACAACAAGAGGAGGATGAAGATGTCGAATTTGAAGATGTCCAAGCGCCAATGCAGGCTAGCTCGGCTGTTCCTGTTGTTTCAGGCGACCTTGATCTCACGTTGAACAAAGACACGCGTCTGTCGTTGACCAATGTGTATGGCGACAAGAGAGGACCCTCGAAGCGTGAAAGAAAGGTTCGACACGCCACGCACTGTTTGCACGTCATGTCTCTGCTGTGGCACAATGCTGTGCGCAACTCGTGGCTTTGCGACGCAGAAGTTCAAGCAATCATGCTATCTCATCTATCTCCCAGGATGTGGGATGAGGTCGAACGATGGAGAGTCAGTTCAGGACTTGTCAAGCCACCGTCGCAACAGAAAAGCAAGGCAAATGCGAGAGGCAAACGAAAAGGAAGAGACTCCAGGGACTGGGCAGAGGCAGCGAAGAAACTGGAGGTCGGAGCTGTAGACATGAGCCATGGAGATCCGCTCTTCCGACTGATGCAATCTCTAGTGTCCTGGTGGAAACAACGGTTCAAAATTACTGCTCCCGGGTTGAGGAAATGGGGCTACATGGCGTTGGAGAGGCTCGACAGGCTGAGAAAGGCTTACGTGGAAGACTTCGCCGACCAAACAAGGTTCGGGGAAAGGGTTGAAAGCCTTGATGGATTCCGCCAATGTGCCATTCGATGCCGAGGAAGTAGAGATGTAGGCGCACAGCTGTTTACGGCATTATTGCGCGGGCTTGGAATCGAAGCTCGCCTGGTTGCTAGTTTGCAGCCGTTAGGTTTCGGCTGGAATCGGCTCGAGGACGCGGATCCGGAAAAAGTGAACGCAACAGAAACGGGCGGTACTTCCCGTAATGCGGCCCCGAAATCGTCAAAAAAAGCTTCGGGACGCAAACCTGCAGCGCGATCTGTAGCATCTGCAAGTCCAAGACCCAACCGAGGCACGCGATCCAACGCACGCCTCGAGCCTTCATCAAATCAGGATGATGATTTGAGACTTGAACATACCGACTCTGATGACGAGTCCGTCATCGACACCGAAAGCGCCATCAACACCAACAGCGCATCGAAGACCGCAACAGTCAGTTTTCGCAAATATGACGCTGATTTGGACTACCCTCATTATTGGACAGAAGCATTGTCTCCTGTCACGAACAAATATTTGTCCATCGATGCCATTGTCAAGAACTCGATTGGGACCAATCGAGAGATCGTGGAGTCATTCGAGCCTCGCGGACAGAAAGCAGACAAGGCCAGGCAGGTTATGGCTTACGTCGTTGGCTATTCGCCCGACGGTACAGCCAAGGACGTCACCGTCCGGTATCTGAAAAGACATGTAATGCCAGGAAGGACGAAAGGACTGCGTCTCCCGGTAGAAAAGATCCCGACGCACAATCGCCATGGCAAGGTCAAACGTTATGAAAATTTCGATTGGTTCAAGACTGCCATGTCGGGATACTGCAGAGGCCGACGGAGTCATCCAATTACGGAGGTGGATGAAGACGAGGACGCCACGGATCTCAAACCAGCAAAGCCAGAGAAAAAGGAAGTCAAAGATGGCGAGGAGACGCTCCAATATTACAAACAGTCAAAGGAGTTTGTTCTCGAAAGACATCTCAAACGGGAGGAGGCTTTCAAACCTGGGGTCAAGCCCGTGAAGAAATTCAAGAACAAATCCAAAGGCGGAAAAATTGAAGAGGAGGATGTGTATTTGAGGTCAGATGTTGTCCAAGTCAAGAGCGCAGAGACTTGGCACAAACAAGGGCGAGCGCCGGTTGTTGGCGAGGAACCATTAAAACGAGTTCCGTATCGTGCAGCGACGATCAACAGACGCCGGGAAATTTTGGAGGCCGAGGCTGCCACTGGAGAGAAGGTCCTCCAAGGACTGTTCAGTCACGAACAGACAGACTGGATCATCCCCCCACCGATTGAGAACGGCGTCATCCCGAAGAACGAATATGGGTGTGTTCGGCTGACTTGGCAGTTTTTTTACATTTATGCTGATCATATTGACCTAGAAATATTGATTTGTTCGCGGAGCATATGTGCCCTGAAGGCGCCGTCCATATCCCTTATCGCGGCGTGGTCAAGGTCTGCAAGCGGCTCGGAATCGACTACGCAGAGGCAGTCGTCGGCTTCGAATTTGGTAATCGAATGGCCGTGCCTGTTATACACGGCGCAGTCATCGCCGAGGAGCAACACGACGTTGTCATGACCGAGCTAGAGAAGGACGAGGCAGAGCGCAAGAGAAAAGAAGACGAAAAGCGCCGCAAAGCGGCCTTGGCTAAGTGGCGCAGATTCTTGATGGGCATGCGGATCGTGCAAAGAATCCGACAAGAGTACGGTGAGGTCAGCGAAGATGTCGTTGTCTTTGGGCATAGCAAGTCGATAGGGGGCGGGAACGCCGCAACTACTGCTGAGTGTAGTGACGAAGCGGCGGGCGGCTTTCTTCCAGAAGGCTACGAGGAGGTCGAAGACAAAGCGCACCACACATCGAGTCTCTTACCAGTGGGAGAAGATGACGCTGATGATGGCGGAGACGATGCAGTCTTGACTGTAGAACATGAATGATCATTTGGACGACGGGCGCTCCTTCAGTGCGCGTCCGTCAAAATGTAGCAAAGTTAATGCTAATGCTTGATGCCGTGGCCGGCAAGCTGTCGTCAAGTATATCGTGGAGCGTAGGGACATCATCATCGCCCTTTCCCAAATTTCTCATGCCATTTCCCCCGGCTGCCCGTATCGGGAAGCTTGTCAGAGCGTACGGGAAACTCGGGAATGGCCTCAAGCTCTACAGTCTCATGAATGGTCGAAATGATGGCAAGGTCTTGTGGCGACGATCCCGACACGGTGCTCGGCGACAGCAGGAAAAGCGCATTGGACGTGTTCTTTTGTTTGAGATAATATGACTTGTCCGGCGTGCGCAGGACAGCAGACGTGTCCGAGGATTCTAAAGTGAGACTTCTCATAGCGCCGTCGCGTCAGCTGAGCGCCGCGTCATGGATGGAAACATCAGGAAGCACTGACACGGGAGCAGTGTCGGATTCAAGGAGGTTGGCCAGGTCAGGAGGTAGCTCCAGCAGGCGGTAGCCAGCCTCGTGCGGGTGATGGATGAGGTTGATATCTCGCGACTGGCCGGACATGGTGAATGAGCTGGTGGTGGCAGGCGAGGTGGTTGAGGATTTTAGGTAAATCGAAAGAGGGACCAATACGGACGTCACTGTGGCTGAAACTCAAAACGACGGGGTGAGGGGCAGGCGGGGGACACATTGAGGTACGGTACGTACCCGGCCGTCAGTGGCATTGGAGCCTGGAAGAATCCGTGGAAACTTCCACTGCGAGCTGTGCTGATATGATGGCCCCTCCCCCCCCCCTCTCTACATAGAGTGTGTACTATTGTAATGGGGCAGGCGTCCGTCGGGCGAGCTAGCAGTGGGCATTTGTTTACACTGGGTGACCAACGAGGTGCAAGCGGACCCTGACGCGTCAAGCGCGTCTCCCACAGGCTGAGGGATCAAGGTGCTCACCGTAGGGCATCGCTAATCTTGCTATAGAGGCCCTTACAAGTAGCATGCAAGCAAGACGAGACAGGGCCTCGGCCACGCAAGACACGCCCCACGATTCCCTCGGGCTGCCCCCATGTTTACCTGCACGCTTCGAGGCCCACCAGTCCCGCCATAAGTCACTGCCTTTGTTCCTCGAGGGGGAAACGGACGAAACAGAAACAGCCAGGTCGCAGCAACCACATCACGGCCCGGCCATGAGCGCGGCCCATTGACGAGACCATGGTGCGTGTCACGGACGACCTGACGCTGTCGCCCGACTCGCTGTCTCTCTATCACGCCTCCGATCCGCTGTTGGGCCATCTGCCAGTCCTGATCTTCCACGGCTCCTCGACTACGGCCAACTACACGTCCAGCAGCTCTCGCTTGCAATTACATATCCTGTCGCCGGCCGGCTTCCAGTCCTTTCCCAGAGTTTCCATTTCACCGAGTTCTCCTTTTTACAGCGTCGTAAATTCCTTGCCGCGCGAGGTCCAGGTCGACGAGACATACCGTGGCCTGGCTTTTGGCCTGTTCAAATACTTCTCGGAGCTGCCCGATGGAGTCAAAACATATTTGAAAAATCTCTATCCCACGAGAGCGAAGCGGCCCGGAAGCGCTCCGGCTCTCTTCGGCGAACAGCATGCTGCCGATCTGATTCAGTCCATGGTCAAGAGCGACAATACTGTTGAAGTTATTGCTTCTTTGCAGGACGCGCTGCAGGCACAGCACATCAGCCATGTGGACATAGATCTTGTTCTTCCCCCGGGCGCTATCGTGCCACTTCAGCCTATCGATTTGGAAGATGTGCCCGACAACGATGACGACATTCTTGATCCGACCTTGCGCCAATATGGCGGCTATACACCCCTCATCAAATTGCTCGGCGAGCCGGTCTTTCTCCCAACGAGCAGACTACGCCGCGCCCCCTCGAAACCGACCTCTCTCAACCGCGGAAGAACATTTACAAAAGACCAAAAGCACGAGCTGCGCATGAAGCTTATGGAACTGGTCGACACGGAGGAAAGATATGTGATGAAGCTGCAGGAGCTTGTTCATGGCATCGCCAAGGACTTTCGAAGAAGTGCCAAAGCGAGACCTGAGGGGAGCCTGAGCCCTTCCGAAGCAGAGCTGGAAAGGTTGTTCCCTGCCTCAGCTGATCAGATTCTGCAACTCAACTCGGCGTTCGCAGAGCAACTCCGGAAGGCCATGGATGATAGTGAGGAAGAAGCTCTGAGAGATATGAAACAAACGATGCCTCATCTGGACTACGCAAAGAATTCCCCTTTGGCTCGATCCAAGGATCCTTCTGGAGCGTTGATCATGGCACGCCTATTCCATGAATGGTTTCCCCGATTTACACAGTGTTACCAAGACTACATCAAGGCCAGCCAACACTTCCCAAACCTGCTGAACTCTTTTCTTAATCAGCAGTCCAGCTTCAGGCAGCGGGTCATGCAGTCCGGCGAGCAGACCATCAGATCAATACTGATTGAACCTGTACAGCGCCTCCCTCGATACAGCCTCTTGATCGACCAGATCGTCAGTTCGTTACCCATCACTCATCCTGCGCTGCAGCCCATGCTCAAGGCGCGCGATATCATCACCATCATCTGCTCGATGGATGACCCGCTGCCTGACAAGCCTCATGTAGCCAATAGGCTTCGAAATATGGTGGAGTCTTGGCCAAAAGATTTCGAGCCGGAGGGTCGAGTCGTCGCGGTGGCTGATTTTGTCGAAGTTTCACCCCAATCTTCACAAAGCTCAAGCGAGCCGGAGACTAGTGGCCTCCTACTCCTCTTTTCTGATTGCGTTCTAACGTTGAGGAAAATTTCGTTCACGATGACGGGCCGGGATCTCCTTCGAGAAATTGAGAAGCCTTCTGCAGCAGAGCTGTTGATTTCCATGACGAACGCCGCTGGCGGCCCATCGTCGTACGAGTTCGCATTTGTTGGGTGGCACAGTCTTGCAGATGTGCGCTTCACAGAATCGGCCGACGGCTCTTTGATATGGATGACGTCGAGCAAAGCCATGAAAGACGTACACGCAGGGCGATATAAGACTAGCAAGGCCGCTACATCTCGCTGTTTTCTCTTGCAAGAGTCCTTCGAGAAGCGGGCAAGCAAGTGGTGCGAGGATGTTGTCAAGGCCAGAATCGAGGCGCGCTTTCCGGAGACGGAGAGAGAGAATCCATGTTGGAGCCTCCGATCTGTGAGAATGCAAGACAGTAATCTTGGACTTCATGTTGCCGTCTTTCAGGAAGCTGCGCATCAACTAACGGAAGGTCGACGGGAGCCAGCATCAATCCGAGTCGTAGTGGATCACGAGAAGGGCACGAAAGGAGCGCCTGTCGGCCATTACGGAGTCGAGATCGTAGCGAACCTGGCCAGCAAGGATTTGAGACGAGTTTCAATTCTTACCGTAGGGTTGAAAGGAAAGCAGTTTCGGGACGACGTGGAGTTGGACGACTTGATTCCTGTTCTGTCTCGTCGACGTAAGTGATAGGCACATGGCATGCATCAAGGCATTTGCCTCCTGTACTGACGCGGTTGTTGGCAGTCATTCAACTTCTCAGTGCCCAGTTCGATGTTTGTAACCCAAACTTGACGGCCCCTATCGTGTCGTTTTACACCAAGATTTTGAGGGCATTGCAACTGTCGTCGGGCAAAACGGACAAGACGAGATCCTTCCTGACGGCTTCGCCGGTCAAACTCTTCTCGAGTCTCTGGCACGGTGGATCTCACAACGATGTCGCACCGCCAGAGATTGTCACGTCGGGCGTCAGCAGTCCGCGAACGCCGTCGCTACATAGGGCGAATAGTTTTCACTCCATGTTCGGCTCTATCAGGGGCAAAGATAGTCGTCCGAATACTGCGGACGAGAAACCAGAGAATCCTCTTCTGCGGCTGGAACAAACGTTCACTGGATTCGTTGCTGCGCTGCAGTCGCGCAAAGGTGCCATTATCGGACGATCATTGCTGAACCGATCATTCGTTGACGAATTGACGGTCAACGACATCTACAACAAACTCATCGAGAGTCCTTTTGACTACGAGATCGCTCCTGAGATAGGCACCGAAGCAATCTTTGTGGCATTCGAAAAGTATCTAAATATGGCTTGGGCGGAACAGATCGGACCTGTCATGACAATGCACGCAATGAAAACGTTGCTCGAAAGGGCCAACAAGCGAGTCCCCGGGGATTTTGCAGATTTTGTCAATTATCTGTTCAAGGAAATGGCGCCGCAGAATCGACGTGCGTTCGTGGCCATCATCAAACTCTTGGCTGACCTTTTGGATGGATGTGGCAGCGATAGTGACCGGGGAGCATTGACAGTTGCTTTCTCGGAACTGCTGGTCACTGAGGGCGATGCCCATGATTATATCAATCTGCTCGATCGCTTGGTCGAAGATTGCGACCGAATCTTTGATGATCCAAACGCGAATCGGCCCACGCCATCGGTCTCCGGATCAATATCGTCCAGCTATCGCTACGGAAAGGCCCATACCGGGTCTTTGACATCGAACGCATCATCCTTGCGCCGCAAGTTTGGCCTTGATGCCTTCCTCCATCGAGACGAGCGGCAATCTGCATGGCGGACCTTGAGCAAACATCGAAACCCTGCTACAGGGGATACGTCCAGTCTCTCGCGAGGCAACTTGGACACGGCTCGTTCTATTGATGACAATAGCTTACCAAAGCGGACGAACCGGCGCGCTCAGTCTCGAGACGGACCAACGTTAGCCGGGGCCTTCGACGGGAACACAACACGGCCTGCCAGCTCCCATCGTATGGATTTCCCACTGGGCACTATAGGGGAACCATCGTCGGCGGATCGTCCACAGCCCAATACCTTGAAGAAGAAACGAAGGAGCTCTCTCTCGGACCTCAAGACTTTGATGGCCGCTACTACATTGGAGGATGCAGCATTCCAGCCGTTGCAGGCAACGAAGCCAACTTCAGGCAGGGTGAATACAGGTATCATCAGCCCGAGAGCGGTAGCTGCTTCGAAGATACCTGTCAGTCCACACAATGCGGGTATTTCCCGGAGCTCAAGGCAGAGAGAAAAGGAAAACTTGGACAGCCCGGCAAAAGCTGAGCAAACGACGCCCGAACAGTCCACGCCTGTGCCAGAGACTGATTCACCGAGAAAGGCTTTCAGGCATTCGAAAGCTCTCTCAGGATCGAGCATTCCGACCTTAAAGCCGGGCAAACCCGCAGCGGGAACGGAGTCAACGGCTTGTGCGGGCAGTCCGATTCGCTCTAATGGGCAGCGCCTCCGTTTCCACTCTCCTCAAAAGCTGAAAGAACGACTCCAGTCGGAGATGCAGGTTGTGCAGGACGTAGATGCATCACTGAAACTGGAGCTGGCTAAGATCGGAGACGAAATGGCACTTATTGATACAGCCCGCTCATCGAGTACGCAACCGACGGAGATGAATGACGTTACGGTCTCGCTGAAAGAGCTGGAGAATAGGATCCAGGTAATGATGCGGGAGCTTGCCGAGAAACAAGCGTCGACGCAGCGAGATGTAGACGTGGCGCTCAAGATTGCCGAATCTAAAGTCCGGGGCATCGATCAGTTGCACAAGGAAGTCGTAGCCGAAAACGAACTGCTCTACGAGAAATATAATGGGGAGCTTGGCAGGATCATCAAAGCAGTGAAGGGCAAGACGCGGGACGACAAGGATGAGCTCGTTGCAAAGCTCAAGGAGCAGAGCGAAGAGACGGCGCGCATCAAGAAGGAGAATGCTCGGCTGAAGCGAGATGTCCTTGGCTTGCGAGCCATGTTGCGGGGCGCAGAATAAGTGTCTTTGCGTCTCCAGACTCTCGCCAGCTGGACGGGGATGTTTTGGACGAGTATGAGCTCTTGTTGGGAAGCAAAATGAGCCCCCTTTGGCAATATAATGTACAGCGATGTATATACTACATTACAGGTGTGACACTTTCTCTTCTTGTTTCTTCTTTTTCCCGAAGTCACAAAATTACGTCATTATTTACGGGAATTGGAGGTACGCGATCTACTTGCAGCGAGCACGGCGTGCTCCGGGTCAGGCAAGCGTAGGTGGTCTCAGGAAGAGGAAGAGCAAGGGTCCACTGTCCCTAAGGTCAGAGCCAACGCAGTATCTTGGTCCCTTAACTAGATAGGGTACTCACCTGGACAGATTTCATGAACAGATGGACAAAAGACTCGGCTAGAAAGGAGGGGTCTCGAATAAAGAACAAATGAAGTCGTTAAATTTTTCGTGAATTTCTCATTGTGTACATCGCTGCCGCAGAGCACGGTGCCTCAGTCCGAGGAGGACGAATGTGATGGTTGCGTCTTGACCCGTTCGACCCAGCATTCGAAAAAGAGCGGGCCAGCCTGGACGGACCGGACAGGGACCGTCGAAGAAGCCAAGGTGGTGGTGCCGGGGGGCCTGTTTCCGGCAGCCTGGTTGTCGGGTTCAGATGGAATCCAGACTTGGGGATGCTAACGAGAAGGATTTTTAGAAAAAAAAAGTCAGTTTCACAAGCGCCCGATTTTGAACTACGCTAGCCGTGCCTTCTTTTTTTTCTTCTTTCCCCCCATCACTCATGTGGAAACGTACACGGATAGGTGCCTCTGCTGAATCGCGCAGCTCTACAGCCAATGTAAACGTGCATTCCCCGTCGGGTAAAGCATCGAGACTCTGTCCAGTATGAGCCAGTCTGGCCAATGCTCCTCTAAGTGCCTCGTTGGCATTGACTGTCGTTTCACTGCTGAGCTGTGGCTGCTGCTGCTGCTCGTCTGCTGCCGAGTCGACGGAAGTAGTGGCCGTCGCAGCAGCAGCAGAAGCAGAA